>CANXYI011744345.1:0-11345 GCA_948208565.1 Hura crepitans
AAATCTACAACCATATTTCATGAATGATGTAGCAGCTGAGAATTACTTCAAATTCATATAGCTTGTCATTATTTCTAGCTCCTTCATGTTAACCTTTCTTGATAGATCTTTATTTTCATAACAACATTGTCATATGCATTGAATCTCTTTTTTTTTTTTGTTAAGGGTTGTTACCAATTTCTATGAATAGATGACTATCCTTCTTCTTTTTTACTATTATCATTATTATTATTATTATTTCTAAACATGTGTATGAGACATAGAATAATATACTCGCAAGTGAAAATACATCATAGTCTAGGATAGTTGGATTTAAGAAAAATGGACTAATATAGACGAAAAATATATATGTCGTTAACTTAACCAGTACTCTTACAACATAAAGCTCATTACAACTATTTCCTTTGGTTATTGCGCATAACCCAAAGAGATTACACTAATGAGTTATTTCTAAAAGGAATAACTAAAGAACAATAGTATTATTTCCAAATCCTTAAACGTCATTTGCCAATCTTATTCATTACTAGCCTCTTTTTATTGAAACTGATAGGCTTGTATCAAATTTTATCCATCCTACGTCTATAACGTTTTTGACTTTTCTCTTAAATATTATGTAGTTTTCAATGGTATGTCCTACTGCTCCAGCGTGATATTCACATTTAGCATTTACATCAAACCATATAGGATATGGAGATTTTAAAGGGCATACTGGTGATGGAGAAATTAAGCCCTTTCTCATTAGCAAAGGAAATAATTCAGCGCAAGGCATTAGGATTAAATCTAACCCATTTATTATCTTTTTCTCTTCATTAACTTGACCAAGAGAGCCTTTGGGGCCACTAGATTGTTCAAAGAAGATATCTTGTGAATTTGACCTTTGCCATATAGGTAGTGAGGATAGGTAAGGCATTCCAAACTTCTTAAAAGTAGATTCTTCAGTAGAATTATTCTCAGGGTACCCCTTTGGAAGAAACTGAGCATCTTCAATCAAGATTGATGATGAACCTTGGTTGGCCAACTCTAATACTTTTGTTAGTCGCTTTTTAATTTCCTCTATTTCTTGTAAGATTTTCTCTTGATTTTTTTCTATTAACTCCAATCTTGACTGAATCTCGAAAAGCTTAACCAAATGTGATAGCTATTTTGGTTGTAAATCTCCTCCCACACTCTCCAATATAACTTTGTCTTCCATGAGAAAAATCTTTTCAACTCTGGTAAGAATGGTTCAAATAAGAAAAGAGAAGCAAGTCCATCTAATATCTAAAAATTATCCCTTCAGTAATTCCCAAAAATGTGATTTTTTTGAAACGTATGAATTTAATGCAAATAATTTTAAAACATGCAAATTGATCACAAATACTCCAAGTGTAAATATTCTACAATACTCAATATAGAAAATTTATAATAAGATTACTAGATATATTACAATGTATTTCTATATTTTGGTGATATGATATAAATTCCCTTAGAAGAAGTTACTATCAGGTTACAGTTTCATAAAAATTTTATGTATAAAGATGCTAGTTTAGATATTTAGAATCAATAAAATTAAATTTATGTCTTATTGATTAATTACTCAAGATTTTCTTGAGATCGTTATTTATTGTTATTGTTTTATTTAGATTTATTTTACTTTCATTTTTTATGATTTGTCCACTTTAAAATATTGCTATCATTTCTGACAATGATATAAAGAAAAAATCATTTTATACAGATTAACAATTTTGTAAATACATGTTGTTCAAATTATTCTAAAAAAATTTATCTCCTTTTTAATGCTCCTATATGTTTTAATTATTTTTATTTTTGAAAGAGAGAGTTACTGTTCTTATGATAATTAAGGCAAAAAGATGGAGTAATACAAGTACATGTAAATACCTCATATAACTAGCATGAATTTTCTAAAAAAGAAATCACTCATATAATACCTTAATTTCTTAAAATTCTCATTATCTGTAAATGTGCTAATATTTATCCTCTTCAGGATTATTGTGAAAAAACATGACATTGAAAAATCAAAAAAAAATTGTTAAACTATGCTAATCTTGAATAATTTTAATTTTTAGTGCATTATATTTTGATATAAGCCACTATGTTATTTTCCTATTCATTATTATTTTTCATGTAAATGATAAAATGTTAAAATAATTAAATAAACAAATAGGATCATCAATGGCAAATAATGAAATAGGACAAAAATTATAACAAAAATTAAACTACTTCAGCGAATTTAGTTTTGATAAGAGATACTTTATATGGTCCCCCGTCTTTAATATTTTCACCTTCATTTAGTGAGATTCCATCAATCCTAAGGGACTAATGTTGACTTGGGTGAGAACTTTCATGGCCCATTACCGGGTTTCCCATGGACGTGCCCCTACTAATTCTCGAGTGATCTTGTGGGGTAAGTCATTGCTAACCCTTTAATGTGAACAAATAATGTGAACATGTGATTTTGTTCATAAATTATTTAAAGAAATGTACATGTATATGTATAACAAAATGCATGTATGCATATCAATAAAAGTATATGACTCCATAAGTTAAAAAGAATGAAAATCTCATCATAAACAAATAAATTAGCCCCTAATATTTTCTAGAAAAATAAAGTATATCCCCAATGGAGTCGCCATTTATCGCGACCCGACCCTTGACGCGTAAGCCGATGGGGTCTCATGTGGTGGGACTCTTGATGTGAGTCGCCACTAACTGGTTAGGGTGCAATTAGTCACTGAACAAGTCTAGTCTACATTTTGAGTTTAGGGTTATTCGGACATAGGGAAGGTATTGGGCATACCACACTGCATTTTTAATATATGAGATTTATTTAAGATGTAATTAATAGTTATTAGATATTTATTATTTTTTTAAAATAAATTATCTGTTTTGAAATGACTATACCATTATTTAATAAATGTTTATGATCATAATATTAAAGGCTAACTATGAATTGATTTTGATTAATTTCGTAATGTGTAGGGCTTTAAACATTGATTATATAAATGGTCATGTATAGTAATTATTGAATAAAATTATCATGATATATCTTTTTCTTAAATTTTATTGGCTTGAAATTGAATATTTACAACGTCAAAAATGAATTAAATGTATATTTCTTATGAATCTTTGCATAATTAATTAACCTAAATGCAAACCTCCTTTTTTATATTTTTTCTATTTCGAGTGACTTGATATTCAATAATTAGTATCCTTTTATTTTTAGATGTTAATTTATATGCTACAATGAACAGAATAAGGAAATCTATTAATTATATGTTTCTTTGCTACAACATAGCTTATCGTTGAATTTTAAATAATTTTTTCTGCCAATATGTCATATATTATTTTATCATTTGTCGATTTTTAAAATATGTTAAATATTGTGCTTTCGATATTATTTCCCTCTTATCATTCCACTAATTTAATCATTGTAAATATCTTTTATAATTTCTAATATACGCAATCCAATTTAAAATTCTAATAAAACATTTAAGACCTTTAATTCTTTGATATGAAATTAAATGTATAATTATTTATTATTCCCTAAAGTACTACTTTTAATAACTTTTATCGTTAAGGCTAAAATATGCCTGGTTTATACCTTTATCTTATCTCGAATTATTTTTTTCATATTTATTTCATTATCTATAATGTATTTATCGACTATAAAATTAGCCTTAATAATAAGGATGTCAACCAAATTAATAACATATATATGTTAACAATTAAACTTCCAAATGTTAATTTTATTATGAATTTCACTATTAAATTTCCTATTTTATAATTTGCTTTTAATAATTCAAACTTTTTAATGAACTTTATATTCTATATTATGACACTTTAGGATTTATATGGCTTTGATATTTCCATTTTTTATATATTTAGAAGAAAATAGATAATTCATGTATATATAAACATATGTGTGCATATACATATATATATTTATATACATTTAGGCGTTATTTATATATATTTGCAATGATTAGCCTATTTATTTCGAAAATTTAACTTCATTTTAAAAATTTCAATTAATTTAATTTCTTATCTTGGTTATTATTTTTTATTGAGTAACGATTTATTATATTTTTTTAGATTGATTATTTACTTGTAGGATTATAATAATAAAATTTTTTTGGTATATATATATTTTATAGTTGAAATTAAAGAATCATTTTTAATTTATAGATTAAGAAATTAAAATTATTCAGATTTTTATATTTTTCATCAAAAGGACTAAAATGCCCCTAAATAAACCCTAATCACTTAAATATCTAAAAGGCAAAAAGGTCATTAGCCGACTTATAAAACCTATTTTCTATCTGGATCCTTCCATCCTCATCTGTGCCGACTTCTTTTTTCATCAGCGACCCTTCCATTTCCTTTTCCTGAAGATTCAACCTTTCTTGGTTAACCATAAACTCCTCTTCAACTTTCCCCCTTTTTTTTTACTTGCAATAAGCCACACAACCTCATCCACTACCTTCTGCCGATAGCTCTTCGGTCCCTTCAATTACTGTAGACTTCATGAGTCCACTCTCATTTACAGGTCTCAATTTAAAGCCATCTCTGAAACTAAAAAACAATGTTGCATCTCAACTCCTTTCACCTAACTTTGCAAACTCACTAAGCCTCCTTTACTGCAAAGACACTTTAATCACTAGAATTAAGAGCTTCAGAAATGGGATTTTTGTAGCTATTAACCCTAGATTCAGAGAAACTATTACCATCCTCTGATCCCTTTTTAGTTCTTAAAATGAGAATTACACCCTCCATTATTGGTTAGAGTTTTGTAGTCTAGTAATACTCGAATTGGTAAGAGATGAAACTTCTCTAGATTTATTTTTTTTACTTCTTCAAAATAATCTAATGTGCTTCTAAGTTTCGATTGATCCCTAATTAGATTGATACCCTCATCTACCAAAAAACCCTCCATCACTGTCGCAAGCTGCTCAACCAACTCTTCAATATAAATAACATCGACTGCGATCACGACATCAAAAGGTGGATTTTACGCCTTAATTTGTTCGTGATTGTTCTAATAAAGAATGTTTTTAGCATCTTTCCTATGGTTTGCCTATTCCACTTTAAATTGTACTTAAGCATAAGCACAACCAATGCAATATTAGTGAGGATAATATCGGTAAGGCTAAGCAGATAGAAAGCCTTATCGATGGCCCCACAACTGGTGCTCATCTCAATTGCATGGCAAGACATGCATAGAGCCACTATCCTGCTAGATGGAGATGAACTTGTCTCATATCAAAAGCTCAATAACTAGTGAGTCAGTGAATTTTGTTTCTCAGTTTATCAAATTGAGCTTTTTGAGAATTCGATTTTCATGGTTATTGGTCTTTTGGGCCCCCTTTTTTTATTCATAGATTTTTTGTTCTTTTTTCATTTTTTGCACACCATAATCGAACCAAACCTCCCCTCTAGTATAACTATTATAGCGGCTGCTACCTGTAATTGGCAACCACATTTACGATTACTTAGTTTCAATTAGAGTAGTATTACCTTGTGGCTATGATTTCCTTTTGTTCTACTGCACCTTGTTCTACCATTTCTTTACTTTGATCACAGTTCCTATTTCTACAACTAGCAGCCGCAGTTGCTATGCTTCCCAACATTGGTAGTAGCATTGCCTCGCTGCAGCAATAGAGTGCCTTGTCAACACAGTAACTGCAAAAATTTCTAGTTTGACTTCTTGCCATTTTCTCCTATTTTTAGATACTAGTCTTGACAAAAGCTCTAATCTGATGTGTGTATTTTTTTCATTTAAAGATGTCTAGTTATTACCTACTTATTCTTTAGGTTTAATTTATTGCATTTATTGTTAGATTGAATTTTGCTAATGTATAGGTGCTGAATATGCTAAACTATTAAAATTTTTGTTTAGTTGGAATTAATTAGCCTTTTCTTTGCTTAATTCTTGAACTTTTATTAGCTAAGCAATTATCCTAATAATGGACTACAAAATTTTGCTTTTTAATTGTTGTATCTTTTTTCTAAAATTTGTTACATTAATCTTATTTTTAGCTTAGTTATATATGCTATGTATATGAACTCATCACTATAAGAAACTGAATTTGCATGTTATTATGTTTCCTATCTGCTAATTGATCATCACTTTTCGTATAAATGCATAAGTTATTACTATATTTACTCTCTTTCACTTTTGAAATAATATTTTTAATTTTCAGACATGATAAACTTGTAAATTACTACATGTGTATACTAGCATGTAAAAGATCTATATAACTGCCACTATGGGTAATGAAGTTTTTGAATGACTTTTGAAGTATACTTCAGTTATAAAAATTAATCTTAGCAATAAGAGATAAGGAATTTAATTAAGCTATATTTTAAGAATTCTTTATCATTTTTGGGGGGAAGTAGAGTAGCAAGGTATTAGTTTTAGCAATTTCTACACATAGCTATTGATCATGTAATAGATAGGATGAGCTACTGATAAAAGGAAATAAGAGAATGCAATAAAAAAATTTAACTTGTTCAAGGATCTTTGATTCCTCTTTTTTTTAATTAGGGCTTTGAACTAAGATTTTTGTAATTTCTTTTTTTTATTTTATTTTTATTTAACCTCCTATCTCCCTTTTTATTTGTTCACATGTCAATAAGAGAAGCAAAGAAAATCTGGATTTGGGTGATTTTTAATTCAGAGATTCCTTCTTCACCTAAAGAGAGCTTGATTTCCAAAGCTAACCTTTTCTATCTGCTGCTACTCTATTTTCCTTTTTCTATGTGCTTATGGCTTCTTGGGTTGTGAGTGCTAGTAGATGTTTTAAGACTTTTTTGCATGTTTTTTTATTTGTGCTTCAATACCTTGATCCTTATCATTATGAGTTCTTTTTGTTTTTTCAAGTGCATGCATTTCTTTTTTTTTTTTTTATATTTAGATTGTATATCAAATTTATCCCATGAATTTTTTGGGAGTTTTGTGATTTGAGTCAGATTAGGTTAGGTTTAGATATTGTTTTTAATTGATGAATTGCTACTAGTTATCATATTTCATTGTTGCCAAAACTTTTATTTTGATTAATTGATCTACTTAATCCCATTTCTTAAACTTTTCTTCTTTTTTTATATGCCATTTAGATTCAGTTTTATTTTAGACAACATTTTGATCATCTAATTTCAAACTAAACCTATTTGGCTACGCATTTCAACATGTTCTGATGGTGAAAATTAAATATAATGTTTAGATTAATCTAAGGTAATAGTATGTAGAAATCAATTATAGGAAAATATAGATCTATCACATTATAACATCTAGAACCTATACATTACATATTTATAATGGATTTAGCACATCATAGTATTTAAGGAGCATTTGATCATTACTGACCTTCTCCATGCACCATAAAAATCACATCTAACTTTTATGATACATATAGAGATGGGTCTCTTAATAATAACACATAAAAGAGGAGATGATTGAATAAATCTAATGCTGATCTCCTCTAATATTTGGAAATCAATTTTTGACTTCAAAATATTATAGAGAAACCATCTAGGATTAAGAAAGTCACCTCTTTTTTTAGATTCAAAAAATTACTGAAGATAATTTATTCCCTGCCAACTAATTCTGCTCCCTTACTGTATTCTGGTTTTTCTTTCTTTGTTGTTTTCCTTTTGTGTTTGCTCTCTTTTCTATCTTGCTTTAATCTCTTACTGCATTTTCTTTTTTTTTTTTGTTTGTGGTTTTTGTTTCTCTATTTTTGCTCTCTTTTCTTTTCTCCCCCTTTATTTTTCTGCTTTTCTCTATGTGTTCCCCCCCACCCCTCATTTTTTGCTACATTTTTCTAGTTTTATAGATTCTTGTAGTGGTAATTTTTGTAATTTTGATAAACAGTAATTTTACTATTCATTTACTATTTTTAACAGATTTTTTTTATTGTTGATGATATTTTTTCTGTAAGGGCTAGGACTGGGCCTTAGCTATTGGACTATTGGAGCTGGGCTACTATTGTGCCATGTAGGTTGTCAAGCTTGCCATTTAAGTCGAGTGTTCTATATTTATTTTTTATTTTATTATTTTCTAAATTTCTGTATTATTATTTTTTTAATGTATTATCAATTAATTGCTTTATATTTATCTTTGTATTCTAGAATAAATTTTTTGTAATTATATTTGTTTGTAATAAATTTTTTTCTTTTTATTTATTATTTTTTCGGATTAAGTTTAATTAATTTCAAATTTTCCATTTTTCATTTCATTACTTCGATTATATTCTAATTGTTTATTTGAATTATTTCATTAGATATATTTGTCTAATCCTAACTAGAATACCAATAGTAATAATATTTATTCAAATAATAACAAAAAATAATAATACTTTTCTTTTAATAATGATAATAATAGTAATAGACAATAATTATTTAATAACGATAATAATAATAGCTATAATATTAATAATAATGCTTTTGTAAACAATGATAATAATTATCCCTTTTTTTTGTATATGTATACGAGTAATAGTAGAAAATTATTTTTACAATACGACCTAAATATTTATTTATATTAAATATTATTTATTTAGCCGGACGAAAATGGGTATCTACATCTGACATGTATCCACTAAAGTTGAGAAGTCTCGAATCTTCATCTAGCCGACTTGATACCCGATATCCATGTTTAGCCCCTTTTCAAACTTTTTGCACCTATCCTCTTCTATAGCAACAACTGCCTTAGCATAACTGCTCAACCGTGTAAACTCTTTCACATACTCGTCTATGGTTCGATGCCTCTGCTTAAGATCCATGAATTCCTGGTACTTTTGGTCCAGGTAATACTCTGAGATGTACTTCTTCTTAAACTCCCTTATGAAAAACTCCCAAGTTAGATCCTCTACTGCCTTATGCTCTGCAATGGTTTCCCCCCACTTTTGTGCCTCCCCTAATATCATAAAGATGGCACACGTTGTATACTCATGTAAAGGACATCTGAGCTACTACATTATCCTGACTGTCAAGTCTAACCAATACTCTGCTCAGCTAAAATCATCCTTCTTAACTCCTTTGAAGAACTCTACCCTATTCATCAACAGTCACTCTTTGTAAGTTCTTTGAAATGCTTACGGCTCTTAGGGTGCAAGAGGTGGAACTACTTATTGTGCTATAGCAACTACAGCCGTAACAGCCTGTCTCACTAAATCTAGCATGGTCTCCAATCAGACTAGTGGATCTTGCTACTTGGGCATAGTATATCCCACATCACTAGGAGCCAAGCTCACAGATCGAGTACCTCCTTATGCTATTGTGGTAGGAGCACGGCTCTCTACCTTCTCTTCCTCATCTTAGGTCATACTGTGACTCATCTTTATGCCTGTAAGTAAGAAAGACATATTATAAGCCACCACATGTAAGGAATAATGATGTAAATGTTTTACACACTATAGTACTCTTATGTAACCCATAGGTCTAGAGGAAAGCCTAAACCAAAGGTCTGATACCACTAAATTGTGACACCCACCACCCGTTCTGCATATCAAACCGAATAGCGGATGCACACAATACATAACGGTATCCAAAATCTGTATATAAAAACCTATCCCATTTTAAACTTTTTATTACTTAAGATATTTTAAAACTCAAGAAGATGTAAAAATGTGAAAGCAATTTTGGCATGTATTATAAGGTAACAAGTGGGGTCATCATGTCAGAATTATGGCAGCATAATGGCTGTATCGGGACACTTTCCTAAATAGTACATGCTTTGAAAACACTTCTATAATCATGGTAAAACAATTTCTCAACCACTTGGGTCCTTCTGACCATCTAAACTCATCTAAACAATGTATCACATAAAATGGAGCCTTTGGCTCATCAAAACATTATATAAAAACTCAATGAGGCCTCAGGCACCCTCAATAGTACTTAACACATGTAGAAGTAAGAGATATCATACAAGTCATGCAATGTAATTTAAAAAATTGTATTAAAGGTTTACAAAAAACATATATCACTTAAAGTTACAAAACCAAACTGGTTTACACAGATTAGGCCGAATCCCTCTATTAGATCACGAGAGTACTATAAATGCTATTACTCCATTATACATTTACAAAAGAAACAAAATATACCAAGAGGGGTAATTCTTTACATCTCCTGTGGTGTAAAGGCTTTGACTCTAATATGTACTTTTCTTCAACCTATGCATTGCAAAAACAAGTAGTGCACTAAGCATAAAGCTTAGTAGTGTAATCACTTTAATATACACACTTATATTTATTCAAACATGCATTTAAATATGCATTAGCAATAGACATTATGTTGAAATAACTTACATGTCATGCAACATGCATTAATCACATGATATAACATATACATGTTCCTATACAACATAAAGTAAGCAATAGGCTTAAGGACATGATCATCACACATCTTTTCAACACAACTCATCATCATCACATAGTCAACATAACAATCCACATGATATCAACTCACATATATATGTTATCTCACACACACAATCTATAAGCACATAGTATGTATCCACAAGTCATACTTTATATACATGCCATGAAAATGAGATCATATGTTAGGTTATATTACTTCATCATTAACTATGATAGTTATTAGTTTAATAATGCCCATACTTTCAAGACAACTATCCAAGGCTGGATAGCGGATACATGGTATCATGCTCAAAGGCTCATGGTATCATGCCTAAAGGCTCATGGTATCATGCTCGAAGGCTCACAGTATCATGTCCAAAGGCTAGTGCTCATCAACACAACAAGGTGACCTATAGGTCTTATACCTGAAGGTATGCTAGCAGCTACTAATGTCCTGGTTGATTGATTAACCTATCCAAAATGGTTTGTTTAATGGTATAGGCATAACTAAACTAATCATGTTCTGCCATTTTAGTTATTATTCACAAAGATAGCAATTATTACTTATTTTAACATTACATCATGGGTTCATACTTATTACAATGTACACATATTACATAGGCCAATAGCATTTAGTAAGGTCTTTAACTCACATCCATGTCATGTATTATAAAAATTAGTTATGTAGCCAACTTAGACTCATATACACGCATAGACATATAAACATCTCATTTTTACTTTTACACACACATACACACTAACATACACATTATCATCACACTCATGCCATACTTAAGTATAATCAACCATTACTCACTTAACTGAATAGCTCGGGTTTCACGAATGGACAATTCAAGCATATGGCCATATTTCAGGCACACCACTTATCAAGACTCACTATGTGTATTACATGACTTAACCACATCCTATGACTAAAGCACATGTTATATCATCTATTCACACTTCATAAGTATGCATTTAGATCATAAA
>CANXYI011744405.1:0-10902 GCA_948208565.1 Hura crepitans
GATGCCTTGATTTACCTTTTTGAACCCATCAAAACTTTTGTAACATCAAACACCTTGTACAATTTCACATCTTTGCATAGTACTACTTTTTTAGAGCAATAATTTTTAACCATTCTCCTTTAACAATTCGTTAATTTTCAAAGACTTTGGACTTTTACAATACCTTTAAAGTTCTCTAGCCTTTCATAATTCTTCCAACCTATTTCCTTTCTTAAGAGTTGATTAGGGGTTTTTGACATCCAAGAATCCAAATTCCCTAGTAATTGCCATATCTCCTCATATTTATATAGCCTATAATTTGTTTTTACTTATGGGTTCATATGGCCCCTCCTTTCCAAACTACGTTTCCCTAAATCCTCTTTCTTTATTGGTTATCACTCATTCCTCAAGCAATTTCACCACTGCTGTACCTTTCTCATTTTGCTTTAAAACCAATTACATCTGTGTTTAAGGGTATTACCCTTTTTCTTTGACCCTATTCATCTCAACTTACTCTATCCCTTATCTAATCTCTTTAAATACTATCTCATTACTCAACATTATTTGTGTAAGTCTACCAAGTCCTTTTATATCAAGGCTAAATATATCTCATGCTTGAGTTATAACTATGCATGCGTAGTGATAGATGAAATACAAAAGCATTAAAGCAATTATACAAGGTGTCAATATGTAATTGATGACAAGTAATGCATAACCAACCTTAATGTCACATACATTGTCAAAAAGGGAAATAGCCCTATCCTCAAAGACATTAATAGGTACCTCAAATATGTCAACTCCTTTAACAACTGTAACTCTTTCTTTAGAATTACTTTACTCGTTATCCACTCATTTTTTACATGAACAGATTACACATCTCCTCATTCAACTTCGTTGTCTCGAGTGTTCCTTACCCTATTTATTCATTCTTTATTCTCTTATACCCTTTATAGTATTAGCCATTAATACATTACACCTATTGTGTAATTATATCATAATCATTTATCTCTAACATTCTCTTAGAATACCAATATCATCACCATCAGATCTCTTTACTATAGACGTAATTCTCCTTCTTATACATATTCCTCCCATATATATATATATATATATATATATATATATATATATATACTTTAGTAAGTACTAGGTTTTACTTGTTCTCCTCGGTTGTTATCTTGATAACTTCAATTCGCTAGTTATTATACCATTAAGCTTCTTTTTACTTGAATCTTTTACTATAAGAGATTAATTATATAGCCTAAGACTAAAAGTGGGCTATTGTCACTCATTTAAGACTCTTACTACTTAACAAGCCTTCCTTTCATCATCCAGTCACCTATAAAAAATAAATAAGTTATAATGGTCTGACTTCAAAACTTCTCATAAAGCCAGTTATGCTTATAGTTTAGTCATCATCCTCTCTATACTAAATTCATTAATCCTTCCAAACTAGTGAAATAATTTCATACATTTTAACCTCACACAAAAATCATGATTTGATAGTCTGTGGCACTATAATCTATCATGATAACTTAACCTTAAACTTTTCCTTTAAGTATTCAAGTACATCTCACAATTTAGCTGATTGATGCCTTATTTCCCTTGGAAAATCTATTGCCTCCACATTTCCTATGCTTTTAAGTTGTATTTCCTGCCCTAGCTACGGCTATCACAACCATATTCATATGGGAGGAAGAGGTTCCTAAACATGTATTACAATAGTGCATCTGTCACTACCCATATCTAAAAAGAGTACACTTACTTATACACTTACTTATCCTATTTCAGACTTAAGAGTAACAAGTTTTGACCTACAGCAGTGTCACTAACATCAATATACATTTCTAATCTTATGGTACTCATGTATTTCTTTGCCTAAAATCACCTAAACTAGCTTTGAAACCACCAAATATAACACCACTAACCTAATCTATTGTTGAAACAAATAAGAGATGTCACTTCCCAAAAGTCACCTATCTTTGTCTTACTCTACCATATTCTCATTCAACCTCATAAGAAATAATATTAATATTTATATATCAGGAATTAATAAAGTTTTTAGTAAGTGCATTGGCTATCTAAGTGAAAAACCAAAAATTTGAACTTGTAAGAAAACACTTTTAAAACCATTCTCAAACATCACCATGGTTGCTAGGTCCATCTAACCCTTCAGCCATTCTCTACAATACCATCATCGCATCAATATCTCAATTAGTGAAGCACACACATCAATCAAGTCAATAACTCATTATAAATAGATGAACATGCATGCTCATATAGCTCAAAATCTAACTCGCTATGTAATTTAGCCAAAATATTCTAATGCATTAGATGGTATATGTTTACCCTTAAGACCACTCCCTCTTATACATGAGTACCACTAGTTTTACTCTTATACATGTAAGTACCAATGGTACACCTTCCTTGAAGGTCTCTTGCTACACTTTCGCAAAGGTGATATTAGTAACTATCATCTAACACCTACATATCGGAGAAAGTAACACATGGAGTATACACTCAGTGGTGAATTTAATGAAATATGCATTGTACAATACACACATGTCACGTAGGCATACAAGACCGCTTGTTTATGTGTATATGCTACTATCATATCACCATTCTTATGTAAGTACTCATATTATTATATTATGTTATACCTTCTCTTATTGCCCTTTACCTCATATATCTTTAAGTTAGAGCCATAGAGCATTTGTTTATTTATGTATTTATCTTTTCATTAAGTTTAGTCTATAGAATAGTTTTAGCCTATTATTATCTTTATGCCTAGTATAGGTCACATATTATTAAGTCCATACCAATCTATCCTTGTATCTTTAACTTATTACATTAATGAGTTTATTGTACATTCATATTAAATATGTTTTTCATTAGTCTACTCCCAGTCTCACCTTATTATTTTATCATTATTTTTTACCCATGCTCAAGAGACACTATTAAACACTGGATAATGGGATCCATCTTGTACAATAGCCTATATTATAGACCTCGGTGTCTATACACACCATCCATCTGATAGCAAGGATTAGTTTTGTAGAACCTCCCAATAACAAATGGTAGGGATCAGTCTGACTAGACCTCCAAACAATCGAGATAGTAGGGATCAGCCCTAGTGGACCTCCTAATATCCCAAGCCTCAACATTAGTAGGTAGTAAGGATCAGCTCGTGTGGACCTCCCACTATCAAAGACAACATGGGTAACAGGGATCAACCCTTATGGACCTCTTAATACCCAAAGTAAAGTGAGTAATAGGGATTATTCTTTATAAACCTCCTAATACCTCGAGTACCAAAGGTTAATCCATACGAACCTCCTAACAACCTAGGTAACAGGGATCAATCTATGCAAACCTCCTCATACCTAAAGCTTGCAGGCTCTTATCAAACTCTAGTGACTACACCCACTAAATAATAGGCTATAATCCTTAGAGATCTAGCCTAACAGTTGCTAACTCCTTAGTTGATTGGTCAACCTATCTATTAAGTAGTCTATCTAATATGGGCTATCATTCCTTATTTCTCTTTTTATCACTCCTATTTAGTTTTTTTTTTACCATTTTTACTTTATCACTATTCAGCAAAGCTTTATTCCAATTTCATCCTAAACTATACTTGCATTCTTACAATCCCATAATACTCATTTCATAGTCATTAACTATTTTGCATCTCATTGCATATAAGTTATCTTACCCATATTTCATTTAGCTCTCATATCACAAATACTCATTATGTCAATAAATCGCACTTTAATTACAATGTCAATTGATAACTGTCATTACTTGCTAATAACACCTTTAGGCCTCATTGTTTAGTTATCATTACAAGTACACTTGCTTTTTATTACTTTCATAGACACATATTACCAATTTACTCAATTTGTCTATTGCCAATTATTTAATTCAAATAATTACACACTCTCTTTCCTTATCTTATAATCGATGTTATATTATACAATGTTATTTATAATTATTCCAATTAAACCACTAGTACCCATATTTTTTGGCATACTATTATACTATTTAATTAACCCCTCTTATATAACCATTTCCCATATCTTACTAAATGATAATAGGCTATACATAAGGTTATACTTTTGCCTTGTTACCTAGAGTTAAGTCAATTATTTATAATATTGTTTTCAAACATTGCTAACATGCCATATTATTACATTACACACATACTATAATTTTTAACTTCTCATTAGTCCATTTTCAATGACTATGCACCTTCAGGATTATACATGTTTTAATTTCTTGAAGTCATAAACACATATTATATGACCATTCTACATATTATTCAACCATTACCTAGAAATGCTCATTCCTTAAGTCTCTCAGTCCATTCCCGTACCAATCATCCTTACCACTGAGTCACCAACTTAATCCCACATTGCATGCCTTGACACACTTAAGCATACATAGGCACTTCCTAGCCATGCCATTTGACTAACATGCACTCATATGCATGCACTTTATTCTTCTACTAGTTTTTCATACATTCACACCCATATCTATTTACCCATTTCACACACATCATTAACTCACACAATTGTACAAATACCAACACATTACCTTTATGCATACCATTTGATCATATCCTTAATACATACACATTGTTTTCTTCCTATTTCTTTATACATTCATCTTCACCATCATCACTACACCTCACAGACGCATTCACCATGTACAAAACACAACATACATATATAGCACATTACTTCCATACGCACACATTTACACATAAATGATGCAACAACCAACACACAAATGCATATTACATTAAATTCACTTATAGAGGACTCTAAAGGACTCTGATGGCACTCTAGAATCCTTAGTTTCCTCTTCCTCCATCTATCTTTTCACTTTAACTACAAATAAATTAGGTTTTAGCTTAGAAAATTTCTACAAAAATCTATGCAACTCCAAATTGAAATCTATTGACACAGGCATTCTCTACACCTTAAATACTATCCAATAAAAATAAGAAACCTTGAAAGAAAACACTTATTGACCAAAGTATCACTATTCACCATATGTTGTTTCCTCCTAAATTAGACCTCATCTTGAATTTCTCTTACTAGAATCTTAATTTAAAGGATGTAGAGGAATGGTTTTAGTGCTTTAATTAGAGAAAATGGTGCATTATAGGGTATAAAATGAAGAAATGAGGTAAAAGGATAATCCTTGGAGGAGGCATTGACCATGGTGAGAAGAGGGAAAAAGATGAAGTGGTTTTGCTCCCATACACCTAGACACCTTATACACCTTTTATATTATGGTGATAAATGTCCACAATCATGCCACATGGTGATCGGACAGTCCCGATTAATTCTATTTATGTTTTAATCTTCAAAAATACAAATTTAATGTTTAAAACCTTTAAAATTATTTCTCTTAGTGCCAAGAATCCTCAAAACTTTTAATCAAGGCATCCTTAAAACCTCGGACCTAAATTCCAAGGGAAATTAGGTGAACTATTCACCCGCATAATTAAGAAATTTAGATAAAATATCAGACGACCTTTGAAAATTCTAATTTCAATACCATTACACTCATTAGAATTTTTAACGTTTAGGTGAAGCTAATTTTGGGCTAGTTCAAGCACATCCCAACCATTTTCTCTGCTCGATGCAAATTAAGCCACTATTCACTAGTTCTCGACACGAAAAATTTTTTTAGTTCAGTGAAAAGTGCTAACTACTTCATTTTTGTCATTACTTTTCCAATCAAAGTTTCATGAATGGCACTCCCCCTTCAACTACCTTAGTAGGACCCAGTTGCTCAAAGAGCATTGTTCGCCCTTTAGGTTACATTGTTCATTGAACTAGGTTTGACAAGCATTACATTTAATTTGCTGGGATTAGTTTTTTTTTTTTTTTTGAGTTACTTGATTTTCAAAACTTCCAAATTGGTACTCCTTTATATGGAAATGAATCTTTTAGTTTTAATACTCACCATTTAATTTTTTTTTAAAGTAATCTAGCTTTTAATATTTTATTTTTGTCTTCAATTCTTCTAAATTAAATTAGATTATTTACTTTTGAACAATTAAAATAATGGTATCAAAATGAAATTAGGGAGACGTCAAAAATGCAAGTAATTATTAATATCTCATACTACTTAAAAGTCAAAATTAAACCTTTTTCATCAATATTTAGAAATAAATTATAATCGACTGTATTGCTAATTTTATGCAATATAATATACATTCCTTGCTTTTAAAATATGAATGCATCATAATATCTTTTATACTTTATTACTATGCACATGTTTACTTTTTTTTATTTTTATATTTTCTTTTTTTAAATTTGCAATATTGATATATCATTAATCAAAATAAGAGACCTTTATTTTTGTACTTGTCATTTAAGAGAATTCTTGCTTAAACATATTTAAAGAGAGGCATCTAGAGAAAATATCTTTAATATTTATATTTTTTACCTCAAACGTTCCCTATTTATATGCTTTATGCTATTTCCTAATTGCTCTCACTTTTCTAAAAATCAGATTACTTATTTTATTTATCTAGTCTTTCTTTTAATCAATGTATTTCTCATAACATTTCTTTTTTTTTTCTCCTTTTTCACCACCCAGATTGATTCTATTCTATGACATCCCTCACTTGACTCGGTAACTAGATATGAATAAGAGATGGCACATTGTGACACCTTTTACCTGAACTATTGCCATATGGTAACCAATTCTACCTATTTGTACCATTATCTTTATAAAATCTTATTGTATATGTGTGTGTAAATTAAGAACAACCTGGGCCCATATGTAAATAGTCATATAATATGTATATATGAACATAAGGTTAAATTGTCCTATTAAGATAGAAATTCGATAGCATGATGACTGCATAGTGTCATATCACAAAATAAATCTACATCAAATAACACTTTTACATTATTCACTATCTTAAACACCATATTGGATCCTTTTGATCCCCTAATATTATCATCAACTTCATATCTCAATGACATTAATCACATCATAGTCATAGTATCAATAACGGTCTCAACATCATCATATCTTAAGTTCACATCACATATATGTTATGTACTACTATTATCTGTCTAGTTAATTTACATAACCAATGTAATTGTATAAAATATACATACATACGACTAGGCTAGGCCCATACCCTATATTTACACATGAGTTCTATTCTATTATTATGTATATTCCATTATACAAAACAAAAATATACCAAGGCTTGAAGCTGGTTGCACTACACTGCTATTTTAAGGCTAGACTAAAGTTGCCTATCTATAACCTATGCATGGAAAACATGATGCACTAAGCATAAAACTCAGCGGTGTATTCGATAAAATATGCTCACACACATATACACTCATGCCAAGCATACATATCGAGCAATGAAATACGTCATGTATCATTTACACACTTTGCCAAACTTATTGTGTTACACATTTGGCTATTTTATGTCATTATATTACCACAATTTATCATTGTCCATTTTATGTTACTTATTTATCATACTATATCATTTATGTTTATAATTAATGTTTTATTCACTTATTTATGTTTCTTATTCATTAATCAATTCACTTACCTCATTAATGCTAAAATCATGATCCAATTTACTTAGCTCATTTAAATTATACTCATTAACCAATTCATTTAGCCCATATATCAAATATTGCCATTTGCCATTTATTAGCCCATATCTGATCACAATGCGCAGTGACCCATATTTTGGACCTCAGAACTACTGTATTAGTATATCATATCATTGTAAGTGTGCAGTGGTTCTACAGAACCTCTAGATGGCCGCACCTACTTTATATTATGTGCGATAGTTATGTTGAACCTCTCAACAGCTACACCCATATTATATTAAAATCATCAATATCTATAGGTGCAGCGGTCCTATTAAACCTCCTGGCAACTGCACCTATAAAGAATTATGTGGTGTGGTTCTAGTAAACCTCCTAGTGGCTACGCCTACTTTTATAATCAAGTATTATCAAATATCAACATCTATATATAAATGACACCAAAGTGCCCTAGCAGCTCCCCTAGTTAACTAGTCAACCTATCTAGCAAGTTGTCTAACATATATAGGCTATTCTCATTTCTGCTTTGTTACTCATCGATTAAATATCTTATAGAAGTTTTATTATGCTAAATTTCAATTGCCTTTTCCATTGACCATGTTTATACACACATTTGTTAATTGCCATCATACATTGCCATATCAAATAACCATTTCATATCATTCATCTCACACTTCCATTTCTATAATTCACATTTCATACTAATAGTCATTCCATTATTATTCATCTCTTTCCTTATCACATGTAAGTGACAATTTCCTATATTTTACACTATAACATAATTCCCATTAAACACTTTACCAATTTATCAATATGTATTACCAAATGTATTATGTCCATATACATTAGGTATTACACAATCCATCACACCTCATACATATGTTTTGTGTTTAACACTTCTATTATCCCACATAATCATCAATGTACATATTTATTACATGCTATATCAATTTATTCAAGCTTAATACACTTTTATTATACGGATTGCATAATAATTTCATTAATTCTAACTATGTCCTTATTATACATACAGTTTGACCATGACTTTATTTTCTTCATTCAGCTCACTTTCAATCCATTTTTTGTTCATATTAGTTAAGTAACTTGCCATAAACCCTAATCTCTATTTTAGGGTTACATTAACCCTTAAATCAATGACATTTACATAATGCACAGAATATGGAATTTGCATAACACATGCACACACTCATATATTTTATCGAATACACTTATAGGGTGATTATTTGGTATCCTAAATAACACCCTACAATTTCTCTTTGCCTTTATCCTTATTCTCCTCTAAGTTCTCTAAATTCCATAATAGAAAATTTATCAGAAAATTTCATACAAAATTTTATATAACTCCAAATTTGAATGTAATAACGAAAACATTAAATTGAGCATGTCTAGTTACCCAAAGAAAATAAGCAGGACTCAATTTAGGGTTTGGATTGATTTAGGGGTTTGAAACCCTAAACTAGAAAAACTTTCTTTTTGCCTTTAAACACCTCTTTTTTATAAAATTGACATTGGAATCAAACTCTAAATATGGAGAGGATCATTTTTCATATATCAATCAAAGGTTTTGGGGAGATTTGGTAAAGTTATGAAGAAAAGAGAAGAAAAGAGGGAGAAAAAAGCATGGCATTAGCCATGGAGTGGAGGAGGAGAAAGATGGTGTTTTTAGATCCTGTGTGAGACACACATATATACATCTTTTTATATTAAGATCATGGATGGCCACGATCATGCCATATGTCAATCCGACGGCTATAATTAATTCTGTTTCTATTTTAGGCTTCAAAAATGTGATTTTAATGTTTAAGGTCTCAAAAAATACTTTTCTGCACACCAAAAAGTTTTAGAATTTCCCAATTTATGGACCTTTAAAATCTTAAGCCTAAAAACCAATTGAAACTTGGTTAATTAATCAACCACATTTTTAATAAATTTAAATAAAATACTTATCAACATAAAAAAAATTCTAATTTATACACCATTAAACTATTTGTAATTCTTTACCTTTAGACCATGTTATTTTCAAGCCAGTCTAGGCATATCCCGACCATTTTATAACTTGACATAAACTAAGGTCACTATTAACTAGATATCAATATGAAAATTTATTTTGGTTTAATGGTTACTTCAAATAATTTTGTTTTCATTATTATTTCATCCATCATAGTTTTATGACTTGCACTCCATCTCGATCACCTTTGTGTAGCCCGATTGCTTGGGAAACTCTATTTAAACCTTAGAAAGCACTATTTCAAAAATCGAGGTTTTTAGGCATTACACTTCCTTCCCTTCTTAATAAATTTCAACCTCAAAATTTATCTAGTTCAAATATATGTAGATATTGCTCCCTTATCTATTGTTCACTTTCTTAAGATGCTTTATATGCATTATAATGTTTCCATAATACTTTCACCTATGGTACTACTTTGTTACATAGCTCTTTCACCTCATGTGTTAGGATTTAGACCGATTCTTCTTCATATAAAAGATTTTGCTGCACCTCTATTTCTTCGATTGAAAGCACATGTTAAGGATCTCATTTGTATCACTTTAGCCTTGATACATGAAACACATCATTAATCTGCTATAATTATGGAGGCAATGGTACACTATAGGCCATTAGCCTCACACATTTAATCACTTTATGCAGGCAAATAAACCTTGAGCTCAACTTGCCTTTCTTGCCAAATCATAGGATTTTCTTTTAAGGTGATACATTCAAAAAGACTTTATCTTCAACCTTATACACAATTGGCTTTTTTTTTTTTAGATTTGTATATGACTTTTATATATCTCTAGCTGCTTTCAATGATCTCTGACAATTTTGACTTTCTTTTCTACATCCTTAATTAAGTCTGGTCCCATCAATTTACTTTCACCTAATTCACTCTAACATAACAGGGTCCTGTATTTTCTCCCAAATAAAACCTTATATGGTGCCATTCCTAAACTTTCCTGATGGTTATTATTGTGTGCTAATTCTACTAAAGATAGAAATCGATCCTAATTGCTTTTAAATTTAATGGCATAGCTCCTCAGCCTGTGTTCTAGCACCTGGATAACCCACTTTGATTAGCTTTCAATTTATGGGTGGAATGTTATACTAAAGGTAAGCCAAGTGCCTAAGGCATCATATAGTTTCTTCCAAAATCTAGAAGTAAAACTTGAGTCCCAATCTAAATGATAGAGGCTAGCACTCCATGTGGCCTTATAATCTCTTTAATATACAGTTTTGCAAGCTTTTCTGGTGAGTAATCCATTATTACTAGAATAAAGTGTGCAGTCTTAGTTAACCTATCAA
>CANXYI011744639.1:0-21162 GCA_948208565.1 Hura crepitans
TGGATCCCAGAAACCTTGGGAGCATTTGAATGTTGAAGCCACAGCTTTGTAAACATCTGTGCGCTATAATGGAGCACATCCACAAAAAGCAAAAACCCTTCGAAGAACACCAAGCTTATTTAAGACCGTCAGAATCAAACCCTCGATGCTCAATTTCATAAAGTTACTATACAAATTAACAAAAATTTTATACGTTCCTTCCTCAATAAAAATTCAAGTGATGGAAGCTTGAAAAAAAAGATTATCTACCACAAAAAGAGAGGATAAAGAGACAACTCAAAAGCCGCGTATAAACATTAAAGCCCAAGCTTTTTTAACTTTTTGTTTAAAAAAAAAAGGAAATAAATACGAGTTCATATACATAATCAGGTAATTATAACAGTGGATGAGTCAGAAGATGGAAGCAATGTAAATAAAAAATAAGAAAATTTCGATGAAAAGGCTGATCCTTGCAACTAAATGAAACAAATGCAAAGCTTAAAATTTAACACATAAGAAAGCGTCGAACAATATTAAACCGAATAAGCTGTACATGAATGAAGATGACATGAAATCAAGATGCATACGTGATTACAAGCAAATCAGTATATGACCCAAAGAGGAACAAATAATCTACTCCAGACGAACACGGGAGCAGTCTTCGTTTCTTTTTTGTCGCGACTGTTGTCAGGATTATTTGCGACTACATTTTCTCTCTGTTACTCGCCCTGCTCCTTCGACGTGTGTCCCAAGTAAAAATTTATTTTATAATTTCTATTTGAGGGACCTCTCAAAACGAGATCAAAAAGTATTTAAAATTAATTTTTTTTCATTTTAAAAATTTTGAATATATGTGAAGAAACATGCTAATTTCCTTTATACTTCTTCAGTTAATAATTTGCTTTTGATTTTAAAATACGCCTATCATTATAAACACAAAATTTTTATGTAGTATTTTTAATAAATATAAATTGTTAATCAACTCTTTTTAAAATACTCTTCAAATCATTTTTCAGGACATGTAAATAAAATTTTAGGGAAAAAAAAGATAGTATTTTAGTCTCACTTTTATTCATGATATTGATAGGCCATTTTAGAACTTAAATATATTTTTTTTTAATTTTGTTAACATTCACTTAATTAGAATGATTTAGATTATTTAAAACATCATATTAAGATTTGCGTTAATTTTAAATATATATTTTTGAGGTAATTTTTAAATATACGGCGTACGAATAGATACGCATAAAAATTTTAAAGATGAAATTGGATCATTTTCTTTCAATGAATTGTGCTATTAACATTATAAAATATTTACAAAAATATCTAACTCATCATCCCTTACCAACTTTACGCATTCAGAGTGAAAAACGTATAGGAAGAAATGAATCAAATTTTATACACGAAATGTTGGCGAATTAAAGCACGTGCCTCGTGGTGGATATTTTTCTTTGTATAGTCTATCATTTCGACATCCATTATGGATAGGTATTGAAGAGGTTGACGTTACAGGGTTTTTAGCATGTGAGATGCATTCAGCTATACGAAGATAAGCAGCAAGGTGGACTGTAAATGAATGGATCCATTGAATTTTATACTTGTTGGGGGGCCGTAAAAAAAATTAATATTTGGATTGAAAATGAAAAAAGTTCTCATAATTGAAAATTGAAGTTTAGAAATTTAATGGCTATATCCATGCAGAGTAATAAGTTATGAAGAAATTACACAGCTAAACATGAATAATATTGTGCAATTAGTAAGATGTATGAAAAAGTAACAGATTTATTAAGAAACTATGGCTCCACAGGCAGTAATTCTCAATTCACGATATTCATTGTTACAGAAAGTATAATAGATCAGCCATTTTTCAATAATCACGACATGCCATTCCTTTAAAAGATGTGTCAAACATCATCTTTATTCTCTTTTGTAATATTAAAGTATTATTTATTTGGTCTAACAAAACTTCAGATGACCAGTGAATAATTTGTATAATTTGACTTATTATTGACAATTCAATTACATTTGAGGTAATTGAGAATAAAATAAATTGTGTTTAACTGAAAAAAACACAAATTATCATTGTATAACTAGCAGTAGCATTATCTATCAGAATTGCTGCAAGTGAAAAAGAAAAAAGAAAGTGACAAATAATAGGAATGAAGCAAACCCAGATATGCAATTAAGCTGAATTCAATCAAAAGAAAACCAAGAGAAAAAAAAGCATGTTCATGGGTTTGCTCATGTTTTGCATGAAAGTTAATATATAGTTTGAGTTTTAGATCGACTGTTTAATACTATTTCCCTTTTCACCTTTAATATTATAACTAAAATTTAGCTGTATCAGTCTAGAATTCCAGATTCGCATAATAGACTGTCAACTCAACATCAATTTGCCAATAAGAAATATAAAATTCAATGTCTAAGGTTTCAGCACAAGTGGAATTCAGGAAAAAAATAAACGAAATTTAAATAAATATGTTGTTACTTTTTTTTTTACTCAAAAATTAAATAAAAATCTAAAAACTAAAGTAATTATAGTCCATTGTTTATTTTTCAAGTTCAGTTTATTACTATCAATTTTAAAAAAAATGAAAATTCTAACTAATCTATTAATAATCGATTAATCATTAATCAGTTAACTGTTAATTTGATCAATTAACTATTAATTATCAGTTAACTATTAAAAGATATTCATATATAATTGTTCAACTATAAAGCATAAAAAAACTATCAGTTTAAAATTTAAACATAAAAATAAATGTTATAAATAAAAATTAAATTTATAAATAAATATATAAGTTATAAAAAGTATTATATATATATATATATATATATATATATATATATATATATATATATATATAAAAAAAAAAAAAATTATATGAGTGGCTTAATGCATTAAAGATAAAAATTAAAGGTTTGGCGAAAAAAAAAATTAAAGTAATTTTGAAATCAACAGTGTCAAAATGTTACCTAAATTTAATTTGGTTACATGTTTAATAAATTGTTATTTTGTTCTTCTTAATATAATAATTTAAGTCAATAATATGCCTTAGATTTGTTAGATTTAACATTTAATGCAATAGTTTTAAATTGTTATTGAGTTGTTACCTTTACACATGCTAATATAATAGTTTTGTTACTGTCGTTTCTGTAACTTAAAGTCACTTATATGATGATCAATATTTTTAGTAACACAAGATAATTTTATAAAATAATTAAAATTTAACTCAAGCTAATATCTAATAATATTAATATGAATAATAAAATTGAAAGTGAAAAATGAATTTATATACATGTATATAAATATATGTTAATATTAAGAAAAAAATCATAAACTTGATAAAGATTGTAAATTATTAAAATCACAAATAAGGACATGTTAATTATTAATTATTGATTAATTATATAATAAAATTCAATTAAAATTTCAATGATTGAGACTTTTCATGAATCAAATATAGGTAGTCATAACGAAAATAATCATCTATGAACGTAATAAAATACTGTTGTCCATTCTAAGAAATTGTAGGAAATAGCCCACAAATATCGATATGTATTAGTTCTAAGATTTCAGAACTCCTTTTAGCATCAAGTTTTTTTATGTTTATTCGTTTCCCCTTAATACACTCAACACAAACTTGAAAGTTTAATAAATCAAGAGGATCAAGAATTTTATCAGACACAAGCGTTTCAATTCTTTGTTTAGGGATATGACCTAACCGCTTGTGCCATAATGCAGCGGAATCTTTATTTATTAATTTTCGTTTTGTAACACGAGAACTATTATGCAATGTTTTATTATATGAAGTAATTGTATCCAATAAACATAAGTTGTCGTTCATGGATAAAAAAACAATACTAATAACATTTGAATTTTAAGAAAAATAAAACTTATTATTTTCAAATGAACAAAAATAACCGGATTTGTCCAAAAAATAAATAAGAACCAGTATTTAATAACAACATAAAGGTCCCTATAGCTTCAACTTTAACTGATTTGCCGTCGCCCACAAAGATGAATCTTTCAACATCACTTGATGGTCAGCTTATCAAACAACCTTGCATAGACATACTTATGGGAGTAGTAGCATCTGAATCTAGCCATCAAATGTGTATAAGTACAGAAGTCAAATTACCTTCAGAACAAATCAAAGTAAGAATTGTACCTTTTTTTACACGCCAATTGGCTTACTTAGGACACTCTTGCTTCATGTGTCCGTCTTTCTTGCAAAAGTAACAGATGATATTTGAATCCTATTGCTTTTGCTCTTTCTTTGATGGTGTCTTTACTGCAGCTTCCTTTCTTCTTTTCCTCTTTTAATCCTTAGAGCTAATTGCTAAATGAGCATTTTTTGTCACATTTTGAGTGTTATAGCTCATTTTAAATTGATTGTATTGTACAGGAAGAGATATTAGAACTAAATGCACGAGTAAGTTCTCAAACAATTCTAGCTTTAATGCCTTTAATTTTGAAGCAATATCATATATCTTCATGATGTACTCCCTTATATTTTTTTGACCTTTATACCTCATTAATGCGCTTTTTAAGGTCTTCAAGGAACTTTCTAACATTAATCTCATCAGACATACTTCTCTTGAAATTTTTTGGAATTGCACGCTTCATTATCATTAGACTCATGCGATTAGAATATTCCCACCTCTCTAAGTCCCTTTTATCCTTAATGGAACTTTTATCTGTAAGAGAAGGGGGCCGTTTTTCTCGAAGTGCAAGGTCAAGATCTATGCAATCGAGAACAATTATAATATTCTTTTTTCAAATATTGAAGTTTATACCATTGAAAACTGGTATGAATTTGATATTTGTAATATTGTAGAAGAAGAAGCATTAACTGAAAAGAAAATAAAATAATACAAATTAAGCTTATATGTTATTCACAATAAAATACACTTGATAAGTTTAAATAATAGTAAGTCCCAAAATAAGATTCCTAGCACAACATTAATATTTAGTTTTTAGATATAAATATTAACCGTAAGTGGTACTCTCAACGCAGTAATCAAATATTGATAATTAATCCTGTCAAATAATAAGCTTTTCTTTGGACCAACTTATTATCCACCTAGTAAATTAACAATTATCACATATTTATTTCCGCAATACATTTGTTAATTGGCCAAATAATAATCTTTTTTTGGGCTGATTACTATTCGCATAAATAACAAATGCATACTCAATATTTTAAATAAATCAATTTACACAATAAAAGTTACTTTGGCAACATGTTGCTTTAATTAATTTATTTAGAGAATATTAAGCATCATAGAAAATATAATAATACTTAATTTGAACTTAATTTATGTTATTGTAATAAAATATCACTGTATGTTTTACTCAATAAATAAGGACAAACACATTAATTAATAATATCAATTAAAAATTATGTCTATTCCGAAAATTAGGTAAACAAATAATCAAAATAAAATCAATATCCAACAACGATTATAATGGCTACCGAAAAAAAAATTAACCACTAAAAAAGGAAAAAAAAAATTGACCACAAAAAAAGAAAATCGTTGATGAATTTGACCACTTTCCGTTGATGCTTAAAAGACTTTTGCCTTTTCCTTTTTTTTTTAATCGTAAATGGCAAAAAAAAAACTGAATTCATGTTATCAGTTATCTCTTTTTCAAATATGGCCACCGAAAGCCTTTTTTTATTTAACCGTAAATTATAAAATAATTTATCAAAATTAATTTATAATTTATGTCCAACGATTTAAGCATAATTGCTCTAATATTACTTATTAGATTTTTCAATTCATCTCGATACAAATAATTTGTATCTAATTTAAAAGATCCCATACAAACCGTTGGACAATGAATAATAAATAGATAATTATAAATGCATACCTAAATCCATGATTGATTAATTAACTAAAAGGATTGAGTACATTTGAGTCTTGATTTGTCGTTTCGTTAATTTGTTTTGTATATGGAGTAAGACAAATTAATAACTGAAATCTGACTTAGAAACTATATCTGTAATATTCTTTATATATTAAGTTAAATAAGTTCCTATAAAACTTAATTTAATCTGTTTACACAATAAAAATTCATATTTAAGCTAAATACAAAACTCCTCGACCGTATACTGACCAAATATCATGTAAAGCCGCCTCAAAATAAAATCTTATTATATATATTTATATTAAAACTATTCTCACCCCAAATTCATTAATTAATACGAGTGTCTTTTTTCACAAAAAATAGATTGGATTATATATAATTCATTCCATTAAATTATTAAGGTCCATATTCGATTATATTGAAAAGTTAATTTATAATCAAGTCCAATAATAAAATACCTGTAGTATAAAAATTAGTTGACAATTCAAACGCCAGAAAGTACTTATTAGCTTTTCGTTGGATAAAAAAAAGGCATCCGTTCAGAGGGTTTAATCGGTCGATTTGATTTAAAATCGAATCGAAAGAGTCAAAAATTAAAATTTTAAATTTTAAAAATAGAATTGAATAAAAAAATTAATTTTTTATAAAATCGAATTAAAAAATTAAATTAATTAAAATTTTACATATATAAAAATTCAAAACAATGCCATTTTAATTTAAAACGACATTATTTTAATAAATTCGATTCGTTCAAATTTTTACTTTTAAAAAATCGAACCAAATCTATTAAATCAAAATTATTAAAAAATTAAATTAAAAATTAATAATTAAAAAAATTAAATTGAATAAATAAAATTATTAAAATTTCAGTACGATTTTCTATTTTGATTTTACACAGCATCCACCAATCTAGTTAATGACCCCACTCGAATGCTGTTAGTCTGTCGTAGACAGAAACTCTCGTCAAAAACATCGTCCGTAATTTAGTCCTGTTCACAGAAGATCAGTTGTCTTAATATATTCCTTTTGTTTAAAAAGACAAAAAAAAAGATTGTTTCAGACCAGATATTTATTTCTTTTATAATATTGGCAAAATGATTATAAACAAAACAGGAATCCAAGAAATTTAACTAGTAGTTCTCCCTCAACCCAAAACGGCTTAAATTGATTATAACTGCATTAAGGAAAAATTAAAAAAAAAAATTCAAATAATTACATCTGTGTTTAGTATCAACCCGAAGATTTAGAACACGAACATTTAGTAATTCAAACCATTACCAATGAAGTCATCTTCCTCATCGCTGCTGTACGATTCAACCACCTGACTATCATCATCCTCTTCATCGCCCTCTGTCACAATTTCTAGTATTCCAGCTCCTCCATCAAAGTCCACTTCATCCACAATGAAGTCGCCGTCATCCTCTTCATCGTCAAGCTCACTACCACTATCATCGTCGTCGTCATCATTGCTCGTATCATCAGCATCACTCTCACCATCCCCGTCCAGGTCTGGTCCCAGCATGGGGTCCACATCACCATCCTCATCATCATCATCATCATCATCCTCGTCTTCGTCACTTTCAGCATCATCAGGATCAGAGTCATCATCCGTTGGCCTTCTTCGACCAATTTCATAAATCCTGGCGGACGAATACATTTCCTCTTGGTCATCCATTGTAATCAACCCAACAAAGGAATCGGTGGCCTCTGTTGCAAAATCGAGGACACAGCGGTCTACAGGTATGGTGGCAATTTCTGAATAATTGATAGCATCTACGGTGCGGAAAGCAGCATATAATGGGTGCTTTCCGCGACGAGTGTTAACGGCTGACATTACATCATCAAGGTTTCTTCTAAGAATCGCATAAATGATGTCACCGCGAGCGTTAAATGTTATTGCTGTCTGGTCCAATGAAGGTACACTGCGGAGGAGCCTAAATTTTCTGAGATCCCAAACTTCAGAATTTATTACCACCTGTTCAGCATATATAACAAAAGATGAAAAACGAGCACTCGGGGAAGAAATTACAAGCTCTTTAATACTGGAAAGAGCAACTTGAGTGTAAGACAGGTACAGGGTTAACCAAATTATTATTTAAGAACATAAAACCCCAAGTGCATTGAAGACCACCAATTGTTCTAAAGGAAATTAAGACTATTCTTTCTTTATCATGATTTTGCTATTCACAAAAAGAAATTCAATCGGTATAAATATTAAGTACAATTCTATTATTTTTTTCCTGCTCTTCGACCAAGAAATTGAGAGGCCTCTAATAACAAAAATTTAATTCGATTTTAACTTGTCCAGGTCTACCGTTCTTTCCCCATGTTTTTCAAATTATGGAGACATAGGAAAGACAAATCAGATAATGTTCTCCCAACAAAATATAAATTAGTTAGCATACAGCAACTGAATTTGCTTACCTCATTCCCAGCAGGATGAAAGCCCCCACCCCCATAATCTGTGAACTGGTCAAAGCGATGAACAGGACCGGACTGTCGCCTGTCCCATAAGACTCCATTGCAGAGCAACATTGTATCTGAAGGACTAAAGTGGATGAGGGGATACACATGACCACGACCCGTAGCACCTGAAACAGTATCTGAGAGGGTGGATTCAACATTACATGTCTGGACATCATAAAGAAGAATTTCTCGTCGAGCAGGTTCAGTTGTTAAGGTGGCAAATATATTCCCAGAATTGCTGAACCTTGCAGCTTTGCACCCTTCAAGTGAATGGATAGGTCCACCTGAAATGGAAGACGCGTCCCACATGCGCACATCTTGGGAACTTGAAGAGAGCAGCAGTTGTGTTTCACCAGAAAGATATGGCTGAATGAGTGTCAATGGAGACTGATGGCTTGTGCAGCTCTCCACCACACTGTTGCTGTTGGAGTCGAAAATTTTCAGCTCTCCTGCATGACTGCCAACAGCAATATGAGAGGAATCCCCAAGAAAAGTCAAGCATGTTAAAAGGGCATCAGTGTCATCCCTGCAAGTTCTCAGCAACCTGAATCTACTGTATACAAATTGGCGATCACGGCGATTTCCATGCACCCCACCATACATACTTCTGAACTCACGCGAACCCAGCCTGGCTGTTACATTTGATGGGGCATCAAGGCTCCTTTTAGATTCAGGACAAACATGTGGGTGCAAGAGAGAAAGTGGTGGGAGTGTGGTTATAGGAGCAGGGCATTGGCGATGCTGGTGTTTCAAATATTGAACGACAAGAGAGTCAAGAGTTAGCCGCTCTGAGTTGCTGGGTTGGTGATCATTTAATAGCCCAGGTTGGGCAGAGCTACCATATTGGCTGTCATCTACATAATCTACCATACTACTTGGTGTTGATCGACCATGTAAATCCCTTAAATTAGAACTGGGAGTAGAACATCCAATAGCATCACTAACAAAACTGTTCTTACGCACAGCACTGGGAGTCGAACATACTGGAGACCGAAGACCATGCTCACCAACGTTGACACGCTTCACAGATGACATTAATCCAATATCTTTTAGATCAGATAGTTTCCGTTTCATTGGTAGCACGATTGGAGTTTTACATGACAATTCCACATCAGAATTACTCTTTGGCAATGCATCTGATAAATTTCCAGGACTAGCAAATTGTTTTGAACCACTTGACACCTTCTTGAATGATGATTGATTGGAATCATGAGACTGTAACTGATGTCTAGACTGTGAACCAAAAGTTGGTGAGAAAACAAGTGGTTTCTTCTTTGAAGAAAAAAGGCTAAAATCCTCGTCACGTGCAATTGCTTTTGATTTGTTGCACAGAAATCCACAAGGGGATCGACCAGAGGGCCACTGTATCTGTATTGAAGGAGTTTCTTGCGTGGCCACTTGGTGCATGAGGGAAGGTGCAGCCGCCAATGAAGACAAAGGTGTCAACTGTGCCTCTTTCAGCAGTGTAGCAGCAGTTGTCACCAAACCAGAAGCCTGTAGGTGTTCATGAATGAGGAGCAGAAGTTCCCTGAGGTTTTCCCATGTATGCAAATAAAATAATTAATGAAAAACAATGAAGGTTACAAAGGAGCTTATGTTCAATATGCACAATACTTTCAGGATTTACCAAGTACCTAGAATGATAAGTAATAGGTGTTGCAGCAGCAATGGCTGCTCTTTCTATACGTCTTAAAGTAGGAGTGGCAGCATCGGTAGCAGCCAAGGTACTTGCACGCCCTGAATTGGTTACAATCTGGAACATGGTTGAACATAAATTAAAAATTTCCACTGATAAAAACCCAGGGAGAAGAAAGAGAGAGAGAGAGAGAGAACAAAGGGAGTAAAGATCACTCGAGCAACAGAATCTATCCCTAGATGACAAGATAAAATCAGCATTTAATTTAGTTGACCAGCAAGTCTTTTAAGTTTTCCAAGCAATTAAAAAGGAAACAGATAAGTGGTAAAGTTAACAGCAATCACAGTGTTTGCAGGCTTGGGACCACCCAGTGTGAGGCGCTCGCACAGGGGATCTAATCCCCCAGCTTGTCCCTATAGTTGGTTGGACTTCAAATGCAAATTTCTTTTTGACTTTTTGTGTATTTTCAGTCTTGTTATATACACCTTTATTTCGGCAAAGAAATTAGGCCAACTATAGAGGGCCAGGGAACAAGAGTTAAACGCTTATAAATCCCTGGCTCAATTAGGCCCAGATCAAAGTTAACAGGTCTATGCATCAGGCACAATTTTTCTAAGAGAAATCATCACAGGGCTCCATCTGGAATAGCAAGTACAAATTTTATTCAGATATTAAATGCTAATGAAAGGAAGGAAAAGAAAAAAGCTAGTAAATGCACGTACCACTTCATGCATTAAAATAGATGAGAATTGTGCACAAGAGAATACCACAGTGCATTAATGAATTGTGCAATATGAAGATCGGGTCATATTTGTACAGACAAATGTCTCAGACATTTCATATTTATTACACTTCAGAAATAAAATTCATAGTCAACATAAATAGGCTGATTTCATTTTGGAGCACCTAGTTCAATAAATTTATATTCCAGAAAGGATACTTCCTCTATTCGTCAGTAGGACAAGAACACTGGATCTAGAGCCATACTTACCTTATCCCACGTGAATCAAGGCACAATCATAATTGCAAACATGAAAAATCACTTTGAATTGCGCAAGCAAGATCTATAGCAAATATAAGAAGAAAATAATAGGATACTTATCTACATCAAATATGGTAACTCAACATAAACCCTCTAACAGCTCCTATAATTCTCGACTCTCAAAGAGAAAACACTTAATGATTGATCTTGATTAAAATTGATGGATGAAATTATAGATTCACGAACGGGATTTGAAAACTCTCAGGACTAGATCTTCCTCATCTTTCCTTTTTACAGAGACAGCTTATAGTGGAACTACCTAAAACTTAGCATAAGGATGGAGTCAAAGCCAAGATCTTACAGGAGATCCATTGAATCCTCTCATTACATTATTGAATTAGGCTTACATTTTGCCAAAGCAAATCACAAGGCCTCATTTAAAATCCTGCAAGACATGATCACTAAAGTACCAGTTGACTATACCATATGTTAAGACCACAAGACAGGGATCGTCACTGGGCAATTAACTGGGAAATCTGTGTTGGACAGCAGATCCATTGCTTTGTTTCGATTTCATGAATGACCTATCTTGACAAAGTAATCAAGCTCATCAAAGGGAGCTTGTACCTTAGGACTCTGTAAAGAGAGAGACCCAAATCACTTAGGTTTCTTTTAAATAAACTTCTGCCTGCTCATTTCTTATTCATATGTCTCTTGTTCTGCCAGCTACTAAAACCAGCTGTAAAGCCATATTAAATCATTTTCATACAATTGTTTAGCAAGGGGGGCAACCAAAAATAAAGAGCAAATTCTAATAGCTCATTTCTTTGCATAAAAGAGAGAATAAAAGCCCTGTTCAAAATTTCTAAGAGTAAGTTGGACACAACTTTGAAAGTGCAACTTGCAACTGCTTAAGCATTATGTGGCATGCCCTAGATCAACTAAGGCATAAACAGAAAACAACAAAATGTCAATTTTGTAGTCATCAACCCTTCCCATCATTGTATGTTTGAGGACAAGGAGACTAGATATTATGTTAAAAAATGGCAGATGCAAAAGTGAAAATAGAACTTCTGCTGCAAAAGGGGTGACACAGATCTTTTGGTCGAAGCATGGTAGGAGGTACAGATGCTTACAGCAATTAGTTCGATTGCCACCTGGGCAAGTTCAGCTTGCCACCTGCCTTGGTCGGTTCCAGGTATCTGACTTCCTGAATCTCGAATCAGCTCTGATAACTTTTTCCCAACCTAAACACCAACTGGACTCAGTACCACGTAGATAAACTGTTACAGAATTCTAAAAACAATACCTATCTTGTCTAAAAAGAAGGCGTGAAATGCGCCTAAGAGAAATAATTTGGAACTATTTCTGCATATGGAACATAACAACACAATAGTAATACCTGAAGCTTTGTCAATATGTGAGCAATTGTATCATCTCTGGCTAGACCAAGTAGCACGCGACATGCAAGAGCGCGAATGCAGTCAAGTGCAGCAGGGGACGAATATATGCGTTGCTGTAGAAGATGGAGAAGAACCTTTATACCGTTGTTCGCACGAACAGCCTCCCTTGCTTGGCGATATCCTTGTTCCATTTGTGCAGCAAGGCCAGCGCAACCTGCCCCAGTACCTAAAAATATTCTTCGATCTCCAACCAATCCTGAAGCTGCAGTAGAACCAGGCGTTTGTGAAGTGCCACTGATTGCTCGAGCAGCAGAAGCACCCACAATGCTTCGATCACTCACACCGGACTCTCCATTCCGTTCCCTTAGATCACTCTGGCTGCGTTCTGTGTTTCTATCCCTGGTCTCCATAGCAGAAACATTTGCAAATTGACCAGAAAGAGTCTGCTGGCCTGGTGTATGAACAGGGGGTTTGTTGCTAATTGAAGGTGGCGGGCAAACAAGATTGATTAACACATTCAATGCTGGCTTTATAATCTGGAAATGTAAGAAAAATTACCATAAAGTGTGAGAGCCAAAAATAATAGAAATACGATTTCTCTTCAAATTCATGATTACTAACCTAATAGTGACTACAATAATGATTATGACAAAGAAGTGGTACTTGTAAAGGGAACATGCTCAGTAAAAAGAGTTCACCTCAGGGTCAACATAACTGCCAGAAATATTTGCCGCATCCAAAATGACAGCTATACCAACACGATTATTACTTAATGTGGCATTTACAATCATTTTCCGGCTGTCATTTACCAAAGTTACAATGTGAAGAACACCTAATGCATATTGAAGCAGATCATGCAAATAGCGTTCAACAGGTGGAGCCTGCAAACAACAGTAAATGATTTAGAAATTGCATGCAGATGATGGAAACAGAAAATATAAAGGTAAGACACCTACCTGACACAACTCCAACATGGTAATGTGTCCATTGAAGGCCAGAAACTTGTCAACTGCTGGAAACCGAGTCTTCACAAATGCAGAACCAAGTTTTCTATCCTTCTGTAGCTGCAAAAAGACTGCATCCATAGCCTCATTACTAATATCAAGTGGCTTATATGCAGCTCTTACACTTGGAATATTACGAGCAACACTTCGATTGTTTTTGCTGGGACGAATTGAATCCAAGAGCAAAAGAAGATGTGCTCTAAAGTACTGTCGCAAGGCAACACAAGTCTGATAAGCTATCTGTTTCTCTGATGACGTAAGCACTTCTGCTGGTGAATGATCATTTCGAAGAGCTGCAGAACCAGAAAGATTAAGTGTACTTGAATTAACACCAGATCTAACTGAGGCAGCATCATTCAAAAGGCCCAACAACTTCTGCAAACCATCCTGAGCATCAAAAGCATCAATAATTGCTCTGAATACAAATGCAGCACCAAAAAATACGGCTGCATTTTTGCGAGCCTGATCTTGAGAGCACTCAAGAAGTTGAAAAGCTAACTCAACCACTTGGTAGACAACATCTAAAGGAAGTGCGCATACTCGTTCCATTATGCCCTGCACAGTATTTAAAAAAATGTCGAGACAATTGGATATAATATATGAAATCATGCGCTCACAAACATAGGCAATCACTTACCGTGATAAAGATAAAATTTATGAAAAAAAATATATCATTACCTGAAGAGAGCCTATAGTAAGTAGGCATGATGATAAACCAAAGAAGGTTTGCTCAGTCCTAGGGACAGAAAGCAATTTCTGCATGCCACTACGATCCACAAACAATGCAGCAAATTTTCGATGTGCAGCCAATGCACATATGAGCTTCATCACATCAGGCAAGAGCCCTGCTGACTTTGATTCCTCCTTATATTTAAAATAGCGTTGCAATAATGCAAGACACACATCCACTCCCTTTTCGTGCAGAACAGGCCCAAGAACTTCTACATATTCCCCCAATATCTCTAGGCACTGGATACAGTATTTTTCCCTAATCTGCGCAAGTGATTCAAAATCAGGAATGAAATATTCTTCAGCATCCTCAGTTGTATCTGTTTCTGTAACAACAAGAGTCACTAAGTCATCATTGATGCTTCTGTTCCTGCCACAAGTTCATAAGGTACGTCAATAATTGCACTAATAATACACCCCTGAAAGAGGGGGAAAAAATAACTTGATGTAACCAACCGAGAAACTTCAACTGCATTAGCAGCATCAATGACAGTAGATGCAGCCCTGGAAGCAGCCAAAACTGCAGCTTCTTCATTGTTGGAAGACCTAAATTCCTGAGCATGTAAGCTGAACACAATTACGAATGTACATAACTTCAAACAGTATAAATTCCAGATACTGTAGTCAGCTAAAAAAGAAAAGGAGCATAGGGGTCACCTCCAACGCTGCACTCTTGACAACTTCAGCTGCAGCATCCCCAGCTGCTTTGATGGCTTCAACAGGAGCATTTGCAGCTCTAGCTTCAGCTTCAGCAGCTCCAACTGCTTTCTTGACCAGATCAGAAATGTCTTTGGTTCCAACCCCGCATTCCTGAAAGCAGTCATCATTATCCTCTCTTTCCATGGTTAAACCGTAAGGATTTATAATTCCTGGAATTACTCTTGCATCTTGTCCTCTACGTGAATCTAAATTTTTCAGCAAAGTCCTATCTTTAAACATTCTCCCCTGTCCTGATCGACTACCAGAACCAGGAGATGTCAAGACCTGATCAATCTCAGGAATAGCTTCATTTGCTCTTCCTTTTCCTCTAAGTCTTCCATATCCACGATACGGCCTCCGTCTTGACAAATCATCTCTCCCACTTTCCTCAACATCTCCAAATTTTACTTTTCCATCACGTGAGTCTCGACAATGCCATCTGTCCCCACTACCAGAGTCAATCATATCAAAACCTTCAGCCAACCTATCAAGTGGCTCTCCTCCAACTGGATCATCCAGAACTCTCTCATTATCGATCCTCAGATTATCTACATGAGTTGCTTCCAAAACTGGTCGAACCCTAGCCCGACCTTCTTCTCTTCCTCTAACAGACGTAGCAGCAGACACATTCTTATTATCGCTTAAATAAGTAACATCCTTCTGGTTTGAGTTTGTCTCCCCAAGGACACGCAATCGAAGAAAGCGCATAAGCTTCGCGGACAATCCAGATGTCAATACATCCTCAACTACTTGACCACCACTGGTTCATGATCAAGGAAAATGGAGCATAAGAAAAATTAAATCCAATGACAAATAATCTGTGGAAGAACATTAAGATGGAAAATAATCCACTGAATTTAGCTGTAAAAGCATACCCCGCCAAGCATACTGCAAGAAGTCCAGTTGAATATGACTTCAACATTTCGGAATCTGAGGCCTCCTTTTTTCCCATATCATGCTTCCAATGGCACTCTTCACTAGAAAATCTAGCACTATCATCCATTACCCAGCTTTTTATATTTTCCATAACAGGTTCTTCAAAAACATGTGGATACTGTAGCAGGTTCACGTATCATGAAAGAAATAAATAAACCATAACTTAAAATGCACAATCAAATACAACTTAAAATGAAATATTGTTTAAAAGGCACAACTTAAGTAAGATTAAAAGGTCAAAAGAATTATACAATCCAAGTTGGCGAACAACTCATAAGAAGCCTAGCTGAAGCTGCCTGAACAGATGTTGAATATCTAGTCTCAGACAGAAATTTTGAAGATACCAATTCAAAAAATTCATCATTCTCCTGAAAAGGAAGAAAGAAAAGCAATTTAGAATGAAGAGCATTGCCAAACTCCATGATCATAAAAACAACACTAGGGAACACAGGAACACGTTTTGCAATAGTACATATATCAAACACAGAAGAAGGAAACTAAGCTCCGTTACCCGCACTAGATTCCCAAGCCGTCCAATGTTATGAGAAGCACGACTATTACTAAAAGATGAAAGGGCATTCTCTTCCATGTATCTGCACATAAGATTGGTATAATTAACATATTAGCAGTTCAAAACTTCCCTAAAGCTAAGTAACAAGGAGCAAAGAGAGAGAGAGGGAGGTAGATTCAGGAAATAGATTATGAGAAAAATTTAGGCCGAGACGTAAACTATCACTAACTCCAGCTCATCTTCATGCCACTTGAGCCAATGCCCAAGTGGCAACTGAGAAGCATAGCATCTATGAACGATTAAAAAGAAAAAAGACATATCAAACAATTCTCCTACACCAAGAGAAAGGGTGTTTCCGGTACTTAATGCAGGAGGCTAAACATTTAGTTTGAGTAGGGGAGGACTAAGGGCGTTATAGTGAAGGGTATTCGCCTGCGGGTAACCATTAAGTTAGGGTAGGGGGATGACTGACTTGCGTGCATAGCCTTCCCCATGTTTTCTCTGCAGGGGCTATTTCCACGATTTTCCAGTACGAAAACAAACATTCTTACTGCCCCAAGCTTTGCCCCACCCAAATGCTATTCCAATTTAGAAGGGGGGAAAAAAAGAAAAGAAAATATATATGATCTAGCATAGAGATGAGTAGTGAATTTCAGTACCCATACAATTAAAGATCACATCGTAATCTAGAGAGACTTATCTGAAATGAAAAATATAATGCTATAATAGGATAGATTAGAAACATATGGAACACAAATATATCTATATACAGGAATTCGGAAATAAAAGGAGGAATATAAAGACGCATACAGGGACTCCTGGGTTTCAAGGAGAGAAGAAAGGGCGTGGAGGACAGTAGGATTAGGGCTATCAGGGAAAGAAGTGACCCTATCCATTAATTTTTGCGCCTTGTCAAACAATTCTTCTTCTTCGTTGGAATTTCCATCTTCTTCTCCTCTATCTTGCTGCGACTGTGATTGAGCATCAACTCTTAGAGGAGGAGGAGGAGGAGGAGGACCATCTCCAACTTGGTCCTGCACTTGCCTCGATGATTCGTCCATTATTGGTCCCAGAAATATACGTACAGACAGCAGAGGGATATAAAAAGCTATAAATTAATCAATTCGATTGGGGCTTAAGCCCTAATACGAATCCGCTCAGAATTAGCTTCCAGTGTTCTAGCTCTTGACGGGGGAAACTGGACAAAGCAGAAAGAACGAAGGAAGAGCTCTAGCCTTTATAATGGACGAATACTAACACCTCTGCACAAAAAAGACCGCAGTAGAAAATTCCCGATGGATCCGACCCGTTTTCTGCTAACCCTAGCCTTGACTTGACTTTTGCTGTCTGTCTTGACCCGCACCGGAACATTTGATTTGCCTTTGTTTATTTTTGCAGTTCTTTTAACGCGAACAATGAAACTTAATTTGGGTATACCGACAAATTAATCACGTATATATTATATGTTTTAATTTAATGATTTATATTTTATTTTTATTAGAGTATTAAAATGTTGAATTATAACGGATATTTTATCTTTTTTATTAATTAAAATTTAATTTTTATTTTCACTTTAAATAATATAATTAAAAAAAATGCGAACAAAAATTTTTCCTCTGTATAATCATTATCCACAAAAGAACATTTCTTCAAAGTTTTACATGAAAAATATTTTATATTTAAACATAATTTTAAATTTTAGAATTACATTTTCTGATTTGAGACAAAAACTTGCTTAAAAGAAAAAGTCTCCGACTAATATTTTTAAATCAGTAATAAAACTATCATTATTTTTAAATTGCTTTTCAATAATTTTTAAATTAATAATAAAAGCATCATTAGTTTGTAAATTTTTCAAATATTTATTTATTTTCAACTATTTATTGAGTCATTAATTATAATAATATACATATATATCTTTACACTATAAATAAATTATTTTATATATATCAGCCATAAATTATTTATAAATATAAGTGTTAATTGCATTACTTACAATATAAAGATAGTGAAAATTTATAATTATTTAACAATAATTTATTAGTAACTATTATTATTATTGTTAATTAATTAATTAAAATCTTTACCGATGAATGAGAAGTGTAATTCGTATCTATAATCATTCAACTATGACCTTTATAATAAATAAATCACCGAACTTTAATTTTTAACTAAAAACTCTTTTAACTTATGTCTTCTTTTCGTATGAAGTCTACCTGACTTGTTATAATAAGTTACTTTTATTATTTTGACGTTACAATTTATTTTTCTTTTTACTCACATTCTAAACCTTATATTTCACTTCTAAAACTTCTAATCAAAGCTTTGATGCCATTAGCATGAGCATGCTCTACACCAAAATATTTCAAAACAATTTTGAACTTTTTTTAGACCCCTTGTTTTTTTCATCTTCTTGTACTCATTTCGATATCAAAAGTTCGCAACAAAGTCTAATAATTTTTTATTACTGAGAAAATAATTTTCAAATTTGCTTTGGCTTAGAGCTAAATCTTCTAAATGGTGTGAAACTTTTTTTTATAGATGTAGTAAAATTTTCAAAATACTCGTTTAGAAATTAATACGATTGACAAAATATTTAACAATCCATCTTTGTCTCTCCATGATCCAAATACAAATAATCAGGAACTTACAATTTTTGGATATTAAAAATTATTTTTTATTAACAAGTGATCAAATAACTTGATAATAACATTAAATAAATCTAGAGTCCTTATATGTTTTTCACAATCACAATATTCATTATGATTAGTTACATGTATTTCAACAATCTCTCGATCACTGGATACTAGTTCTCTTTTAAAATATAATACTTTATTCGTACTAGTAAAAACTATTAAGTACAATTTTTACACAACATTTTCATTATTTATGCTCATTTAATTTTTATACCAATGCACCAAGTGATCTTTGAACCTTGGTTCACAAGTAAGGTACATGTTTCTATCATATACACAAGGCATATGTTTCTATCATATACACAACAATCCTCTATTCTTTCTTTTCCTTTTACCATCTCTTGGACTAGAGCATTAACATGAAGGTATTTTAATGCTAAATTATAAAAATTTTTCTATCTCTAAGGATAATTCTTTCTTGACTGGGAATTGTTTATTAACATAGTAGTTTTGCATGCAATTAACATCTTATGATCATTGTCAGATAAATATTTATTATTTTCTTTAATAGGCCCATACTGATAGACTATACTTAAGTACACTGGATAGTAAAATCCTGTGTGTGCAGTGGTTCTCATTTTGAACCTTATTATATAGTTGTACCTACATCATTATTTAATATTGTGTAGTGATTTTATGAACCTTATTCTGTACCTACAACTGCTTCTTATTTTAATATTGTGCAGTGGACTAAGATGGACTTTAACTGCAATTGTACCCGCATCTAAAAATAAAAAAAATAGTATTGATCTGTTCGATCAAACCTAGCAGCTGCTATATTCTTAGTTAACCGATCAACCCATCTAGTGGGTGTCTAATTATATGGGTCATCAGTCTATTTTTATTTTTCATTCAGGTAGAGGTCATTTTCTGATGTTCAACCAAAATTTTCAATGCTCTTTTCATTAGCTTTCTTTTCAAGTGATTTACACAACAACTTCCTTCTTTCATATTCTTAGCTCCCCGCCAAAATTTTTCTCCTTTTTAACATCATATATTTGTCAAAAACATGAATTCACATTTATTTACGTATGGTGCATTTTTTGGTATTTAACATTCATATATAGTATAATTATGTTACACGGACATAATGCAATATTTCTCACCTCATTTTTCTTGATTATTGTTTTTAAGCTAATTTTTTTACATTATTAACTTAATTACATTCATTAATGGCCACTTTCATTTCCATACCTCAAACTTATGTTTCAGTCGCACATGTTCCATAATCTTAACATTTTTTTATGGCATTTAAATTTATTCTTATGCAGTATTCATATTTAAATATAAATGTTTATTCATTTACCAATCAATTATACACAAAATAGTCAAGTTTTCATATATACCTTATGTTCATTATTTGGCCAATGTGAATTCATTAACATACTTATTCATTCAAGACCATTTCACCCCATTTTCTTTATTTGTATACACATATACGTCAATTACTGCATTTATATCATCAAATACATAAATGTACATAATATTTACATAATTCCATACAAGAATTTAATACAAAATTCAATGTCAATTAATTATGCATATGTTTAACGCATATTCACATACCTCAAAAGTGAATTTTTCACCTCAAAATCACCACCCCTACCCTTCTTTTTCCTTTCTCTTATCCTTGCCTACATACATATATAACAATTTTTAAAAAATCCTAGAAAATTCATTTTAACTCCAATTAAAATTCTAATTACACCTTTAAGTCTAGAATCATGCCTAGTTTACATAAATAAAATAAAAATGTACTCTTTCTCACTTACCAAGTTGGGTGATTGTAAGTCCGCCGATCAAAGTCTTGTGAACAGTATTTTCGAAACCCGAGTGATGTTATCCGCGGTGCGGGTCATCATTTCGAATCCAATGACTGGTATATTGCTCATAAAACTTTGTCAGGCCTGAAAATGGTCAAAACGAATGAATTAAAATTTTTAGCAGAACCAATAATTAGTTTTAGGCCATAAACTACCAATTTCGGAGATAAAAATATTTTGGGACCCGAACAACTTGAGATCCGGGAATGAGCCCGGATGGGCTCGAAAATACCATATCTTAACGCTCAAAAAATCCACTGAATATGACAGTGAAGGAATTGAAATTTTCTAAGGTCATCTGATATTTTTTCAGACTATTTTATTTTGACCGTGAATAGTGCCAAAAAGTCAATAGTTGACTTTTAGGTTAAAATTTTTCATGGACCTTAGTCTTATTAATTTAGGAATTTTAAAACTGAAATG
>CANXYI011744967.1:0-12165 GCA_948208565.1 Hura crepitans
TAGTTGCTAATGTTACGATGAGAATGGGGGACCAAATAGGTCTAGGAGTTGTGAAAATGATTATAAAAGTGATTAAATAAGGCTTTTTTTTTTATTTTTGGATAAGGACCCAGACAGCTATTATCCTAGTAGAATTTCTAAATTTTTTGTGAATGACTTGTAATTACATGGAATTGTTATCATTAGTATGAATATAACTTAAGTAAGGTATAAAACTAAAGAGAAGTGAATTTGGAAATAATGTAAGTTAAACTGATGTGAAATAATGTAAGTTAAAAAATTATTTTAGTGACCAATATTAGGATGGGTGATCTAGAAGTGCATGCATCACCTATGGGTTTTTTAGGGAATCTAGTAGGGATGTCACATGGACAGTACAACGGCTACCCGAGTGATATTTCCAAAATTTACAATTGTGAAAATTTCACTTTTAATTAATACTATCAACACTTCTCATCACCAGAACCCTTCTAGTCCTCCAATATGAGCAACACATAAGGCTCAGGCCCAAAATCATAAAAAAAAATAGATAAATAAATCATTCAAATAAAAGGCCTTTATACAAACAATAGCTTAGAGCTTAAACTTACAAACACTCATAGCATTTAAGTTTGCTAAGCCTAAAACCACAGTATTTACATGAGTGTATCTAATTAACCCCAAAAGTACAAAAATACACCCTTTATTGATGTCATCATTACACTGCAAATTTACAAAGGCTGGATAGCAATCTTTTATTACCTATGCACCGAAACACCAATATACTGAGTATAAAACACAATGGTGAATTTGATATAATATAAAAACATGTCAATGCAAGTATACATACATATCACACATACCATGAATGTAAAATGCATAATACAATATCCCTGTTATAAAAATAATAATATTTTATTCCTCAATCTTATTATTATATTAATTATTCTAATGCCATTATTTAATTTATCATGATTCTTATTATTATTGTCTGTCATTATTCAATATTTAATTTATTACATAGTCCCAACTAGTTAGACTACACTTACAGACATAGGATAATAGGGAAAGAAATTCTGTTCAGTGACCCTAATTTTGGACCTCAGTCTCTGTATTGACCTAGTGCAATAGCTTTGTTAGTGAACCTCAATCACTGCATTGACCTGGTCTGATAGAGGGGACTTAGAACTCCCTAGTACTAGACATATAAAATGTCTTTAAATTATTATATCATCAATCCATCATAGTGTAGTGGCCCAACTTGTAGACCTCAGTGGCTGCACCCACTTAGTCTGATAATAGGGATCTACCTTTACCAAACAAAAATATCAACATCATACTGTGTAGTGGCTCAGCTAGTGAACCTCAATCACTACACTAACCTAGTGTAATGGCCTAATTATTAGGACCTCAATGGCTGCTCCTACCTAAATTAGCAAATTGGTAAAGGCCCAGAGAGCCAGTACCTCTACTAGCTGAAAATTCCTAGTTAATTAATCAACCCATCCAGTGGGTGTCTAACTAATGGGCTAATTATCTATTAATTATTTTTATTCCATTATAGATCATTTATATAATTTATTTCTAGGGGATTAATACACACTTATGATTTATTTTCCTCAGTCTATTTTTAGCTGGACAATTATGGCTCACTTTTTATATTGTACAGTTATGGGTTTATTTTTATACTAGATAGTTATAGATCCTTTTATGTCCAATTCATGCCATTGTCATAAATCATTTTTCATGTCCATGTCATGTCCCTAGTACAAGTCATTTCTACATAGACATTTTCATTACATAGTTATGGGCATGCTTTATTTTTAGGGAAATAGTTATAGGTTAATTTCCATTTTCTTTAGGCATTTTCTCATGCCATTTCAAGCCATTTTAACTTGCCACTCTAGGCCACATATTATCATGTTTTATACAATTTAATAAGGCAACAAAATTTGCCTCACCTTTCTATCAAATCAAGTATTTCACATATTCAACTTACATACCACTAATAGGCACACTCTAAGTCACTTTTTATGCCATTTTAAATCCATTTCTTTCATGCCATTTCCTGGACTAATTTGCTAACATCTTTACACTACCTTTATTTACCATACATTGTACCATTTTTTATAAATATGATTACTTACCTTTAATGCCATATACACATCATACATCACATGTTCATCATGTTCTACCATGCATGCAAATCATTCACCATGCCACACATACATGCTATGCCATGCCACCATGTCATACCTCTCGGCCAATGCATAATCATGGTCACACACATGCATATTATCACATTTCACCATACATACACATCATACATCATATTTCCACCATCCACTCACATATACACATGACATACCACACATACCATGACATGCCATCATGTACACACCTCTCAGCTACATCATAATAATCCACACATATGCATTTTTCCCATTAATTACACATAATTATCATCCATACTCATGTCGTACACAATAATTCCCATCATTCTCACTATAGACACATGCCTTAACATCATTTACATAACATAACAAGCTATACATACCTCTCGTCCAAAATAAGTCTATGCTATTACATCTATTTTCATCACTAGATTCACATCCCATTCATCATTATAACATACAAAAGACACTATACCAAGCTTATACAAACATTCCAATGCCATTACAAAATCAAATCACCATTTCCAAACACATTTACATGACAATTACCATTCACACACATCATGGGTATAATGCCCATGTTTTGGAGCTTCGTGAATAGTGTCACTGGGTCTGGGAAGTGTGCCTGGGGTGCTGGGTCACTTGCACATAAATCAAGGTAGCCACACTAGTCATGAAACTTCAAAGGGCTTTTAAATTGATAAAAAAGGAAAAAAATTAAAATTTAGTAGAACGAATAATTCATTTCAAGCAGTAAGCTACTAATTTATGTAATAAAATTAAGTCGAGCTAGGAATGACACGGGATGCGCCCAAATGGACTCAAAAATATCAGACCATAAAGCTAAAAAATTCCATTAAGCCCAATGGTTAAAAAATTTATAAGCATGTAGAGGGGATAAAATAGGATTTTTGAAATGAATGGTGTAATTTTTTGAGGTCCTTGTGAATTTTGGTGAATTTTTGAAGTTTTATAAAAAATCGAGCCATTTTGGGGTGGTTGTAGGACCCACCTGTACCATGCTAGCTAGCTTAAGGCCCATGTTGAGTGGTAAAACAACTTGACAAGTGGACAATTCCACTAAACAAAAGAAGAAAAATTTTTTTCCCTTTGCTACCAAAAATTGGTGCCACTTAGGGAGGAAAAAGCCATTTTCATCTTTTTCCTTCAACCATTTTTGCAATTACTTGATTCCTAAATTCATTTTGGTGTGCTAAAGAGCTAGGGGAAGGACAGGCACTAAAAAAAGAGACTTCAATAATTAATTAAAATTCATTGAAGTTCCTTAGATAGAAGCTATCTAACAAGTGTACAAGGTATGCTTTCATGGCTTTTTCTTGAGTTTCCTTGGTTCCTTTGGGTTGTTAATGGTTTTTTGTGATGCCTAACATCTAAGAAGGTGTGTGTGAATTGGGTTTAAGGGGATTTGAGGTAAGGAAAGGCTTGAAGAAGGGTAGAGAATTCACCATAGAAGGGTTGGATAGCTTATGAAATTGAAGCTTTAAGTGTTTCTTCTTAACAAGTAAGTGAATTCTAGTATTTATATCATGCCTTGTGATCCTTAAGGGGGCTAGAAATAGATAATTGATGAAATAAAAACATTAAAGATGTTGAAACTCCATAAAGTTGAGAGCTAAGGGGCATGAATGTGTGTTTGTATGTAGCTTGGCATAAGTTTTAATGGAATGTATAATTAAGTAAGCATATATGGCATGTAAACTAGCTATAGAATGTGAGAAAATTATATGTCTTGTGTGTGCTTTTGTGTTGGCTGAGAGGTTGCCTAAAATAATTATACCAAGTGTATGGCATGTAAGCATGATAATTGGCATAGATTATATCTTAGTTAAAGCAAGGGTAGATTGTTATATAAGGTTTCTTGATGAATACTTGTGTGTGAAGGTACTACATATGGCCGAGACCTACACTAAGGGCATACTAGCTTATTTGGCTTAGTAATAAAGTTATGTATATGTAATTATGCCTATGATGGGTTAGAAAGCATGTATTTGATTGAAACCAAGCAAGTGTGTATTTAAGGCATTGAAAGGTTTAGGCCAAGAGTTATGCATAGGAAAGATGGCTTAAAATTTTAATAATGTATAAGTAACTTATATGCATGGCAAAGTATGATAAAGGACATGTTTTGGATACAATTGGCTATGCTTAATTTAGACGAATGTATGCAATTAATGAATGATAAAATTATAAATAAAAGCTTAAGTTAAATGGCCTAAAAAGGGAATTAAAGTAAACATAAATTGCATGTGTGAAATGGACCATAAATTGAGCCTTTAAGGGCTATAGTATGTGATTAAGTTCTATGGCTAGGATGCCTATGTTTTGGCCTTGTAAATGGCCTAGTGATTGTATGGCTTAAGGCCTATGAACACTATGGAATTAAAATTAAAATCTGCATTAAAAAATGTTGAGAAATAAACCTAGAATTGGCTTTTAAAACTTGACGTAATGACCTATAACTATCTAGTTTAACCATTACCTGAATAAAAAAATACCATTAGATAGTTAATAACAATTCTACGAGAAATAATTATGGGATAAAATCAAGCATAATATACTTAATTGTTGGGAATTATAGTACTGGAAACTGATATTAGAAATTTACTTGGTACAGCCTAATTATGGCCTTACTAGACTAGGCTAAAATTAAACTGTAAAATAAAATTCATAACTGACTATTTTTCATTCTTAAATATTATAAGAAGTTAATTTATGAAGGAGTGAACATAAGTTGAGTTAATGGCCAATTAGTTAGACACCCACTAGATGGGTTGACTAGTCAACTTAAGGATTTTAGCATCTCTTACATTGTTTGATTTTCAAGCAAGACCGGTATAGTGGCCTAGGTCCATTTTAGGCCACTATACTATTTTATTAGATAGGCACTCACATTCCTTTGAACACTTGATGCCATTCCCTTGATTTTATCGGTGCAACAACGTAGGTCCCGAAGGGCCACTACACTAGTTGGTTAAATAAACTAGTCTACTAAGTAGACCGGTCTGTGACATTCTTGATCTTCAAATTCATTCACATCTTTTTTGCCGGTGTAGTGGCATAGGTCCCGAAGGGCCACTGTACTAGTCGATTAAACAGACTAATATTCTAGGCAGACTAGTTTGTGACATCCTTAATCTTCAAAAGGGTTAGTACAGTGGCTAAGGTCCTAGAGGGCCACCATACTAGTCTATTGGATAGACCATATCAGGTTATTTGCACCTTGGGTACTTTGACTTGATTAGGCTGGTGTAGTGGCCGAGGTCTAGAATGTGGATCATTGCACTACTTTTATTTCCTTAAGGTCCGTATATGTTAGTGTTGTCTTTCTAGTTGAGCAGAAAAATTAATTAAATAAAAGAATTTATGAATTTAATTGGTTGTATAAAAGAAATAAAAAGGCATAATGGGATATGATCACCTGAATGGCACTTTAGCATGAACACCTAGGGGTATTTTGGTAATTTTGCATGTATATCAGTGATTGACCTAATAATTTAATTTCTTGACTATTATTATTAGAAATGGAATAAACAAATAGTTTATATGATTTAAAATGATTAACTGCATGGTAATTTGTTGTGTTGAAATAAAAAGGTTATTTTGGTCTTTTGACATGGAAAAGTGCAATTATGGGTCTAGTAACCTAAAATAAATAATAATAACTCTATATATGTGTGAATAAAAGGTTTGACATGATTTAAATGATTGAATTCACCACTGAGTATATTATATACTCAGTGTACCTATTTTGGTGCCAAGGTAAGGATAAGTAAGGTGCAGCCTCATAAAGCATGTAGTCAGAGCTCAAAGGGTAAATAAATAGTTTACATGATTTAAAATGATTAACTGCATGGTAAAATGTTGTGTTCAAATAAAAAGGTTATTTTGGTCTTTTGACATAGAAAAGTGTAATTGTGGGTCTAATAACCTAGAATAAATAGTAATAACTCTATATATGTGTGAATAAAAGGTTTTACATGATTTAAATGCTTGAATTCAACACTGAGTATATTATATACTCAGCATATCTATTTTGGTGTGCAGGTAAGGATAAGCAAGGTGCAGCCTCATAAAGAGTGCAACTAGAGTTCAAAGGATATTTTGACAAAAGGTTATGTATATTTTGTATAGTTTTGCACTCTATGTACTTGGGTGGAAAATGGGTGTTATGTATATAAAGGACATGTAATGTAATTATATAGGTACAAACTATGTTATAATAAGCAAGTTATCAGTCCTTTTCAGAATGTATGACTTTTGTTGAAATGTGTTGATGATTTATGAGCTAAATGCTATAATTTGTGATTTCTTGATTGTGGCCTGAGGCCAATGATGATGATTGATGGAAGGATGATGTTAGATTGATATATAGGGGACCAAAAGGGTTTAAGGGATGAAATTTGAGATTATTGAAGTTTTTTATAAGTGTTTAAAATTTTTGGATAGGGACCTAGACAATCGTTATGCTACCGAATTTTTAAGAGAAATCAAACTGACCCGTAATTAGCCAATATTGGCATGAATAATAAGGTATTACTCTAAGTAATAAATAAAGATAAATAGGAATGAAATTAGAGTCTGATTGAATTAAATATTACAGAAGTAGTAAAAGTTAAATAAACGAACATGGGAGAAATTTCAAGATAGTTGACCTAGTGGGAAGTGCACCGTTTATTGGATTTGTTCGGGAATCCAGTAAGGGGTGTCACAATGGCATATTACTATTATATCAAATTCACATAGCTATATCAAATTTAAGGCCTTTCCTATACCTTAGAAGCTTTAATTCCTTTGTTCTCCTTGATTACTCCTTATGCTTATACAATGAAATTCCTAGCTTAGAAAATTTATACAAAATAATACCAAGCTCTAACTAAAAATCTAAAAATATGGTGATTCTTAGAATTGGGTAGACCACTTAAAACTAAAATAAAAAGGAAGAAAGAATCACTTACACTATTTTTGAATTTTTAGGCTTCTATATAGCAAACTAAAACTTTAGGCAATTTTTTTCCAACTTTTAAGGGTGGCTATAGAGTCTCACAACCTTAAAGACAAATTTATACATATTATCATGTTTTTATTAGAGGATTAGTGGTGTTTTTTGGTGGCCATGGTGAAAAAATGGTAGAGGAAATGGTAGAGGTGGTGTTAGCTAAGGGAGAGGGGAAAATGGTGGAAGTGAGTGGTGATGGTGGTGGGTTGGCAAGTGGAGATCTATATGGTTAAAAGGACTATTTATAGTGATGTGTGGGTGCCTTTAGTGGTGACTTATGGCACCTAGCTCCTAAAAATCTTAGTTTTCAACTGTAACTTTGAGAAATTTTAAAATTTTTTTGGACCTCTAAAAATCGTTGTGTCTATTCTAAAAATCCTCAATTGGGCTTATTTACGAACTTGTAAATCTCACATCCAAATTCTATTGACAAGTTAGTTAACTAATTTCTCAAAAAATTGGGAAATTCTAAAAAATTATTGAATGACCTTAAAAAATTAAAATTCATTCACTAATGAACTCAATGGAATTTTTGACCTTTAAGGTATAATATTTTTAGGTCTGTTTGGGCATATCCCTAGTCCTTCTTGGTCCATGTCCATCTGAAACCACGATTCACTTAGTTATGGCCTAAAATGAATTATTGGTTCTTCAAAAATTTTAAATTATTTCATTTTACCCATGTTCTAGCCCATCAAAGTTTCATGACTAATATACCCTTTCTCGAGCCTCATGAAGGTCTCAACTTCCCAAGCACACTTTTTAGACCTTGGATTTACTTTTCACTTAACCTCAATTTACGGGTGTAATAATTCTTCCCCTCTTATAGAATTTCATCCTCAAGATCTCCTGGTTAGAATAGGTGAGGATATTAAGCCTTCATTTACTTCTTGCTTTTGCACATAGCCTCTTTTATGTTGTGATGCTTCCATAACACCTTGATCTGTGTTATGGTTTTGTTTCACAACTGCTTCACTTGTCAAGCTAGAACCTGCACTAGTTCTTCCTCATATGTCAAATCTAGCTGTACTTAGATCTCTTCTATTGGTATTACGTGTGATGGATTAGATCTATACTGCCTCAGCATTGAGACATGGAATACATCATGGATCTATTGTAACTCAGCTAATAAGGCTCACCTGTATGCCACTAGCCCCACACATTTTGTAATCTCATAGGGACTAATGAATCTAGGACTAAGCTTTCCTTTTTTGCCAAACCTGAGTACCTTCTTTTACGGTGATACTTTTAGGAAAACTTTCTCACCTACTTTATATTCTACATCTCTTCTTTGTAGATCAGCATAGGATTTATGTCGATCTATGGTGGCTTTTAATCTCTCTCCTTTTACATTGACTTTATCCTCTACTTCCTTGATCAAGTCAGTTCCCATAATCTTTCCTTCACCCACTTCACTCAAACAAAGAGGAGTCCTGTACCTTTTACCATATAATGCCTCATAATGTGCCATGCCTAAACTAGCTTGATGACTGTTGTTATATACAAATTCTACTAAAGAAAAATATTGATCCCAGCTCTCTTTGAACTCAATGGCATAGCTATGCAGCATGTCTTCCAACACTTGTATCATCCTTTCTAACTATCCATTTATTTAAGTGTGAAAAGCTATACTATATGTCAGTTTAGTACCAAAGGCTTCATGTAACTTTTTCTAAAACCTAGAAGTGAAATGAGGGTCTCTATTAGAAATAACAGCAACTGGCACGCCATAAAGTCTCACAATCTCATCAATGTATAGTCATGCTAGTTTCTCTAATGAATAATCCATTCTAATAGGGATAAAGTGAGTTGTATTGGTTAGTATATCTATAATTACCCATACAATATCACATTTTCTTCTAGTTATTGGTAATCCCATTACAAAAATAATTTATAACCTTTTCTCATTTCTATTCTGGTATTGCTATAGGATGTAGCAATCTAGAAGGAACTTAATGCTTAACTTTCACCTACTAACATGTTAAACATCTGGCTATATATTCAACTGCATTCCATTTCAATCCTTACCACCAATAATGTAGTTTCAAGTCTAAATACATTTTTGTACTACCTGGGTGCATAAAATAAGGAGCCTCATATGCCTCTCTCAAAATCTAGATCCTTAAGTCATTTGTACTAGGTACACATAACTTACCATGGTAATACAGACATCCATCTTCACTCAATTCAAATTCAATAGTCTTCCCTTATTTAAGTTTACTTATAAGCTATACCAACTATTTTTCCTTTGTCTATGCTTCCTTCATCTATTATTTAAAGTCTAATTCAATCTGCAGCTCTACTAAGATGGCATTTTTCTCTATACATTGCATTTTAACATTTATGGCTCTTAGTGTTACCATGAACTTTTTACTTAGTGCATGTGCTAGAACATTATCTTTCCTTAGGTGATAATCTATTAAACAGTTATAGTCTTTAATCAATTCTAACCACCTTCTCTACCTTAAGTTCAACTCCTTCTAGGTTAGGAGATATTTCAAACTCTTATTATTAGCATAAATGTAACATTTCTCACCATAAAAGTAATGCCTCTAAATTTTTAGTGCAAAAACAATTGCAACCAACTCTAGATCATAAGTAGGATAATTGCTCTCATATGGCTCTAGCTGCCTAGAAGAATAAGCTACTACCTTTTCCCCTTGCATTAATACACATATAAGTCTATTGTGAGAAGCACTACTATAAATGACAAAGTCCTTACCCTACTCAGGTTGAATAAGGATAGGTGCTTCAATTAGCATTGTCTTCAACCTATCAAATCCCTCCTAACATTTTTCATCCCATTCAAACTTCATATTTTTCTTCATCAACCTAGTCAATGGTGTTGCAATCATGGAGAAACCCTTTACAAACCTTTTATAGTAAACAACCAATCCTAAGAAACTCTATATTTCTATCATATTTCTAGGAGGTTCCCATTCCAACACAGCTTTAATCTTACTGGGACCTACTCTAATACCTTCTATTGACATAACATGGGCTAGAAAAGCCACCTCATTTAGGCAAAATTCACACTTGCTCAGTTTAGCATACAACTACTTGTCCCTCAGAGTCTGTAACATTACTCTAAAGTGTTATTCATGTTCTCCTTAGTCTTGGAATACACTAAAATGTCATTAATAAAAACTACCATAAATTAATCCAAATATTGTTGAACAACCTTGTTTCATTAAACCCATGAAGTCTGCTGGGGCTTTAATGACTCCAAATGGCATCACTAAGAACTAATAATGCCTGTATCTAGTTCTAAAGGTTGTCTTAGGTATTAGCCTTTTTAATCTACAGTTGATGGTACCCTAATCTCTAGTCAATCTTGGATAAGATACCAGGACCTCTGAGCCAATTAAAAAGATCATCAATCCTTGGTAAAGGATATTTATTCTTCATAGTTACCTTATTCGATTGCTTATAGTTAATGCATAATCGAAGTGACCTATCTTTCTTCTTTACAAAGAACATAGGTGCTCCCTAAGGTGAAGTACTAGGTCTAATAAAACCCTTATCTGGCAATTATTGTAACTGCACCTTTAATTCCTTCAACTCTATAACTGCCATTTTGTAAGGAGTATTAGACACAGGTGAAATACTAAGATATACTTCAATTTCAAAATCAAGCTCCCTTTATAGAGGTAGTCTTGGTAAATCTTTAAGGAATACATTAAAATATTTAGCCATAATTAGAACTCGATCAATATTAGGTGTGAGGGTACTAGTGTTAATCACATAGGCTAAGTATGCTTCATAACCCTTACAAATGAGTTGCCTGGCTGTAATAGCTGATATGAGATTATTTAGGGAATTCCTCTCTCTCATAATTATCACTTCATGTCCCTCTACTATTATGAGGGTAAGCTTTTTGTTTTCATAGTCAACCATAGTTTAATGTTTAGATAACCAGTCTATTCCCAAGATCATATCAAATTCATGAAAAGGAAGTTCAACAAAGTCTGTAGGGAATAATTGTTTCTAGATTACCAAAGGACAGTGTCTATAGACTTTATTCATTATCACACTCTACCTAATTATGTTGCTTACTTAAATATCTATGCCTACAGACTCTGGTTCTAGACCTTTATCTTGTGCTTGTGTGGTGCAAATATAAGAGTGAGTCGATCCAAGATCTATTAAAGCAAAAATTGGTGCATCAAATAAATAAAAAGTACCAACAATGACATTTAGAGCCCCTACCTCCTCATGAGCTCTGATGGCATATTGTCTAGCTGGAGCCCATGCCTTTAATCTAGCCCCTTGACTACTACTAAGCTAGTCCCATTTGGCCTACCTCTTCCCCCTGTTTTGGGATACTATTGATGCTTGGGTTTGGGTAGCTTTAGTTTACCTCCAAGGATAATCCCTCTTAAAATGATCTCTAGATCCATAAATGAAACATTCTCCTACCCTTGCCTATCTCCATTGCCCCTAATGACTTTTACTGCAAGTCTGATAGGTCAAGGGTGTTTTTCTACCTGATGGTGCTAATACTGGTGCACTAAAGGCTTGTTAGGAAGGCCTATGTCTAGATATAGAAGCTTAGCCTAACCTCTATTGTTGTGTCTACCTCTATGTCTATTACCCTAATTGAGACTTACTCTTCCTCTATCTCTTACTAAACCCAAGTGCTAAACTAGCTTGACCTGGTGTGAAAGGCCTCTTCCTCTGGAATGAGTCCTTACTTTCTTGCAACATCTCTTCTATATCATAGGCCACTACTACTAAAATTACAGAATTTACAAACTTCGGCTTGGCAATTTGCATATTCAACTCCATAATAAGGCCCTTTAGAAACCTCTTACACCTTTCATCTTTAGTAAGTATAAATTCCTTTACTTATCAACTCAATCTTGCAAAATGCTTCTCGTATTCTGATATAGATCTTCTTCCCTGCTTCAAGTCAAGGAACTCTTGTCTTTTTTTTATCTTTGTAAGATGCTGGCATATACCTCTTCTTAAACTCTTGCAAAAAGAATTCCTAGG
>CANXYI011745026.1:0-12308 GCA_948208565.1 Hura crepitans
ATGTATGTGTGCACAAATAAAATGAGGGTGCGGTTGCTTGTGAATAAAGATAAAGACACCTATTTTGGAGTGGTAGTCAAAATATAGGTTGGGGCTCCATAGTGTATTTGGAAGGTGAGATTTACGTAAAGTGTAATAGCACTTTGGTATGGCGTGGGAAAGGTAGCTAGATGATAGTGTCATGAAATTATATAGGTACATCATGTGTAACATACTAATGGCTTGAATTCAAGTGTATGTGTAACTATGCATTTAATAAATAATAAATAACATGTAAAAAGGGTGAGTTGTGGAAAGAAAAAAAAATAGGCTCATGTTCTGTAACCTAAGGGGCCAAAAATTTGACATGTATGTTTAATGAAAATCCATATAGTGTATATTAGCATTAGGGCATAAGAATAATGCCATTAAAGGAGTTTAATTATACACTATGAAGGGTATGAATAATCTACTCATGAGAATAATGAAGTTAAAATGATAGAAATAATATTTCATTAAAGTAACTAAGTGGCTTAAGCATGGAAATGAAATGACATAATACTTTAAATATGAAATGTTGATAATATATGTATAAAATTTATAAACCTTATGTAAGGTATATATATATTGATGAAGTATAGAAAAAAATAAAAATGCTTTGCTTAAATTCCTTGATAAAATTTAGTTAATATAGATGTTTAAAATAACATGAAATGAACTTAAGGATTGTGTTTTTAATGAATGAATAAAGGCTTGAAGAAAGAACTTGAAAATTTGCTTATTTTGAGACCCAAATATGGCATGTAATTATTTAAGTCAACTTTTAACTGTCAAATAAATAAATCGAGCTAACTATAGTTTGAATTTATTGAAGTTCCAAGGATCACATAATCCTATGAAAAATCTAAAATGGCATGGAGACTTAATTAAAAAGCCAAAGACCTTGTACCTTTACCCTAATGGAATTTGAAATTTTTCTAACCATTCAGAAATATAAATAAGTTTGGATTCGAGCCTATAACAATATGAAATTGAGATACTTGAGCCTATGAGGGCTAATTATTAACATGGCATAAGGTATAGAAGATGCCTAGAATGTAATGGCTATAGGCCTATGAACATGATAGGGACATTAATGGCTACGGGACTATGATAGTGAAAAGTACTCGAGACGTGACTTATAACTGTACTAAGAAAAGGACTATTCCAAACTTAATCAAAACATTACTAATAAAGTCGATACATAAGAAGTTGGGATATTAAATAAATAGCCTCGAACATATTTATGAATTTAATTTAAGTTAAGCTTATAAAAATAGACTTAAAATTGTTCGGCATGACCCAGATATGATTTGTAACTGCTCAAATAAATTTTCAACTATTAAAATAAAATTTGTATCTAACTGTCAACCACTTTTAGATATTATTAAAAGATGATGAGTAAAGGAATGGACATGAAATGAGGTTAAATGGCCCATTAGTTAGACACCCACCGGATGGGTTAACCGGTTAACTTTGGATTTTACAGCTACTAGTTTTTTTGGTGGTTGGAGAGGTCTACAGATTAATCTCTATTATGTCACCCAGTTACTAAGGTTAATTATTTGGTGGCTTGAAAGGTCTACGGACTAATCTCCATTATGTCACCTAGTTATTAAGGTTAATTATTGGTGGCTAGAGAGGTCTATAGGCTGATCTCCATTATGTCACCTAATTATACATAATTATTTGTGGTTGGGGAGGCTTACCGGCTTATCTCCATTATACTACACAATACTTATGTCTGGGGAGGCTACGACTGATATCCATTATGGCACTCAGGCTCGTGTAGCAGCATAGGTCCAAAATAGGGACCACTGCACTAGTTATTCCCTCTAGGTCTAGTGTATTAAAGTGTAGTCTATTTAGTTGGGCCTAAGTCTAAACTTAAACATTATTACTTTTAATTGAGTAACTAGTTGAATGAATATGATGGCCACGATATAAGTAAAGGAAAATATGAATGAGCCAAAGGAAATAATTAACTGAGACTAATACAAAAACATACAGGTGAGTGTTTGGGACATACATTAAGAAAAGTATATAATGGAAAAATTTTGATTCGAGGTTGTGTCCCATTAATCTTAATATAAGGATTAAATAGCTATATGAACCACTTGATAAGATAAGTGCAATGTCCTGGAGGTAATTAAATTACTAAAAGGTTATAATAATATATAATTAAGTGCAAAGGAAGATATATTTATTTGACTTTCATATGTATGAACTTATGATATTTATATATTAAACTACTCGTGTATAATAGGTGAGACATATTTTTAATTAATTAAATTCACCACTGAGTTTCATACTCAGCGTACCAATGTTTTGATGCGCAGGTAATAGGAACAACAGGATAGCCTCGAGATAGGTATTGTGTAGCAGCAGAATCAGCAAGGGTGATAATTTTTATTTGACTTATTATGTATAGTGGCACTCATGTAATAGTTATAGGTTATGTGTCCAGTATGCTTAGAAGCTACTATGGTTTTGTAATCTATTTAAATAATAAATTTGTATGAACAGCCTTTGCATGTTGAATGAAAACTTGTGTGATAAGTTGACTTAAATTTTATATTAAACTAAATGTGGGGCCTGAGGCCCATGAGATGTTAATACTTGAGGGATCATTAGGATAGGTAGCAAGATTGGAAGTACACATGTTATTGGGATTCTTTTGGGATCCAATAAGGGTGTTACAGGGATTATGTATAAGAATTTGAATGTGTAAGAAAGGTGAAGAAAATGTATGATTAAGACTTGTATATTATACTTAAGAACTATATGGAAGAAAATGTTAAGTAAACTTTGATGACTTTTGATGAATGAATAAACACCTTGAAGCTTGAAAATATGGGACATAAAATGTATCTTTGAAATGAATCTTAACATATGCCTTTAAGGACATATGCCTTTAAGGGCTATAAGTTGATAATTGGATATTATGGTAATAATGTATATGATTTGGCCTTATGAATGGCCCAATGGATGATTGACTTTAGGCCTATGAATAATATGAGATTAATGGTGAAAATTGCACTAAAAAATGATAAGAAATGGAACCAGAATTGGCTATCGAAAAGTAATGAAATGACTTATAACTGTCTAGTTTTGACCATTTCCTGAACCAAAAATACCATTAGACAATAAATGGCAGTTACATGAAAAATATTTAGGGAATAAAATCAAGCATAATATATCTTAAATAGTGGCAAATTACAGGACTTAAGATAATCATGTAATTTACTCAGTATAGACTAATTATGGCTATACTAGATCGGGCTAAAATTGGATTGTGAGATAAAAATAATATCTATATGTTTTTCACTTAAGAATATTATAAAAGGGTAATCAGTAAAGAAATAAACATAAATTGACATTAATGGCCCATTAGTTAGACACCCATTAGATGGGTTGACCGATCAACTTAGGGATTTAGCAACTACTACATTGTCTGATTTCTAAGTAGGGTCGATATAATGATCTAGGTCTATTTTAGGCCGTTATACTAGTTTGTTAGATAGACAATCATATGCCTTTGCACACTTAATGCCATTCACCTCATTTTGTCGGTGCAATAACATAGGTCTTAGAGGGCCACTACACTAATCTTTTAGATAGACCAGTCTATTAGGTAGACCCAATTATGACAAGACTAATCTTCAAACAAGGTCGGTACAGTGACCAAGGTCCCGAAGGGCCACTGTACTAGTCTATTAGATAGACCATATCATGTTATTTACACCTTCAGTGCTATGACTTGATTAGGCCGGTGCAGCAGTCGGGGTCCAAAATGTGGATCACTGCACTATTTTATTTTGCCTCTAGGTCTAGTGTATTGAAGTGTTATTTATTTAGTCGAGCCTATTAATTTAATGAAATAAATAACCTATAACACTAATAATGGAAAATATTATTAAATTTCCTAGACTTTGGTATGATTAACTGAATAAATAACTAGTACTGATGAAAAAGGGTATTTTGGTAATTTTGCATGTATAACATGTACTGACCTGATAAATTAAATGACTTGAATATTATTATTGGAAATAGCCTAAATTCATAATTTAGTTAATTTTAAATGATTGCATAAATAATAAATTGTTATGGATAAGAGTAGAGGTATTTTGGTCATTTGATAGAAATATTTGAACATTGGTCTAATAACTAGAATTAATTATTATTATCACTGATAATGGCAACTATTAATAAGGATATTATCTAAATGAATAATTAATAAAGGTATACAAGGGTAGTGTGGTCATTTTGATAAATGTATTTTAATTATTAGCATAATAACTTGGATAAATTGACATTATCACTAGATATATGCATGATAATCTAAGTGACATGACTTCAATGCTTGAGTTCACCATTGAGTATTATATACTCAGTGTACCTATTTCAGTGCGTAGGTAATCTTTATTAGCTGATAGCCTCATAATATGAGTAGGTATGTTTAGAGGACAAGTTAGAAGGTTATATATATATAGTATACAGTTTTGCACTCATGTACACAAGTGGGGAATAGGTATTATATAAAAGGGTATATGTATAATGTGGTTTGTGTTTTGTAATAAGTAATTATCATACTATGTGAATGTGTGGTTTTGTTTATTAAATGATTATGGTATGTAAGCTCGAGGCTCTAATTTATGATTGCTTGATTTTAGCCTGAGGCCCATATGGATGAATTGATAGACATATGATGTTAAGTGTATATCGAGGGGACCAAAATGGTCCAGGGGATGTGAAAATGAGTTATAGGAGTGTTTTTATAGGTTAAAATGTTTGGATAGTCACCTAGACAGCTATTATGCTATTGAATTTAAGAAAAAAAATCTAAGGAGTCTATGGATGGCTATTTATGGTATAAATGGACTTGTATGACCTTAAGTTAAGCTTATAAAAAAACAGAACTAGTTTTGGAGTCAAGTTGAATAAAATAATAAGAAGTTAGTAAAAGTTAAATGAATGAGCCCGAAGGACAATTTTAGGATGGGTGACCTAGCAGGAATTGCACAACTTATTGGGTTTCTTCAGGAATCTAGTAAGAGGTGTCAGACAACTGGTATAGGTTGGCTATAGTGCGGTCCTTATAGCATCAAATCTGGATAGACTTATGTCATGTTAGTCTATGCGGACTTCATTTCTAGGTTGCTTGCCTTATTGCTTTATCTCTGGTTATCATCATAGGCTAAAAAGTGAGGTGTCTACAGTTTCCCCCACTTTGGTGTGTCTTGTGAAATGCCAAAGCAATAATGCATATCAAAGTACTTGAGTTAAAAATACCTACTTGAAGGTATATTTACCTAGTGTAAAGTGATATCAAATACAGATGCCTCCCTCCAAATCATTGCAAAAGCTTGCTAGACTTGAGTTGTATTTTCCCTTCAAAAAAGAATTGAGATCATGAAGAAAACTACACCAAATATAGGTGCCTGCTCATCCTTGGGTGATGTAAAAATCCTACTAGATTAGAACTTGTTTTTGCTTTGTTGTTTCCAAATAAGGTTCAAAAGTAAGTTACATCAAATATGGATGCCTGCTCATCCTCAGGTGAATTAAAAATCCAACTAGATTAGAGTATATTTTTCTTTGATATTTCTAGAAAAGTTTTGAAATTAAGCTATATCGAATATAGGTGCCTGCTCACCTTTGAGTGAAGATGAACTACACCTATTACAGGTGCCTATTTACTTTTAAAAGAATTTCAAGTTTGTTAAAGCTAAAGAAAACTACACCAAATACGAGTGCTTATTCACCTTCAAAGGGAAGATAAACTACACTGAATATGGGTGCTTATTTACCTTCAAAGGAATTTCAAGTTTGTTAAAGCCAAAGAAAACTACACTAAATATAAGTGCCTATTTGCCTAAGAAGTTTTGGATTGAGCGTTATAACTAAATCTAAGGAAATTAGATTGGACACAGAGTTACATATGAGAGAATTGGATTAGACATAGAGTCAAATTTGAGAGAATTATATTGGACATAGGGTTAAATTCGAGAGAATTGGATTGGACATAGAGTCGAATATGAAAGAATTGGATTGGACACAAAGTCAAATTCGAGGAGATTAGGTTAAGCATAAAGTTAAATCCTGTAAAAGAAAATACAGTAAGAATTAGTATCAGTTTAACATGGTAGGTTTGTTATATGTATCTGGCTTTCATCAATTGTGGATGAAACTCTTATTCAAGGAAAATCGAGTAGTTACCTGCCTTAATAGTGATTCAAATACTAGTGCATATGTTTACTTAACTTATGAGAGCTTAATTGTATATATCTCCAAGTCATTAACCGAGTGTGAATGTGGTGGTTTGTGAATGCTAATATATATGTTGATCTATGCATGACTTATACGAATAAGATATCTGTACATATGAATTGATATAAAAGTAATGCCTTACATGGATAAGTTTTTGCTCAGTTCTTTGACAACTAAAAGGATGAACCTTTTCTATAATGCATGGATGAATGTGACTCTTTTCTAAATGATGTATATACCTATTACTTGTCCTTTGTGTCTTTAAGTTATGTGATTGATGTCTGATAAGATGCTTATGTGTGTAGACCTAATGAGTGGTGTGCCTAAAGCATATGGCTAATGTTAAATGAATGAACTGATACATGTGCAAATGTATGAATGCATCTGGTGATTGGTTTTCTCTTAAATGAATGAATGTATTCAATCCTATCTTGGATGAATGAGTAAGAAACCATAAAGGTGATGAATGAGATAACTTTAATGAATAAATGTACTCTATCCTATGAGGTGGTGGATGAATGTGGTGAATGAGATGACTCTAGTGAATGAATGTGGTGATAGAGTTATTCAATGTGAATATGTCATTAATGAATGGATATGTATCTATTGACTATGTGATATGTATCTATTGACTATGTGCTTACTTAGATAAGTACGGGTGAATGAATTTGGTGATGAATGAGTGATATGAAAATTGGCTCCTAATCTTTTCTAAATAAAGGAATACATCAAGGTATATTTTTAACTGAGTGGTGAATAATGCATTTCTAATGAATGTAGTGATGCGTGTGTTTTTGCTTATTTTCTCTGAAATGAATGAGAAATCTGAGTGAATAGTAAATGTATGTAAGATGTGACTATGAATTTTTCCTAGATGATTGAATTAATGAATTATCTCATACGATGTATGAATGGTGAAGGCAGATGCATGTTGAATAATGGTACAATTTTTTTGCTATAATGAACGAATGGTGAAAGTTGATATATGTTGAATAGTGGATGCATCTTCTCCTATAGTGAATGAATGGTCTTCTATGATGGATGTATGAAGGCAAATGTATGAATAAGAAAAATGGATACTTTTCCCTAAAATAGATATATGAATAACTGTGAGTGAGTAAACTGATTTTTTATGATGTATGTGTGAAAATGTTTCTAAATGTATAAGTTAGTACATGTTTTATTATTCGGATCATTTTTCTTTTAAATTTATCATAGGAAAAGCTTGGGTTTGAGAAAAGAGTGAAGTTGTGATATTGTAGGCTAAGTTAGGTTAATGAGAATAAGATGTCTCTTAAAGAAAGAGGTCAAGTTATAATGATGGAAAGGCTAGGGAAGGTGTTAAGAAATAAGCTGAGTTAAGGTGAACAATGGTAAGGCCAAGGCTTAGGCGAAATGTCAATTTGTCATGAAAGGTATTTAAGCATGTGTGGCAAAAGAGTGAATGATTATAATGAATGAACATGCAAATGTATGTGATTACACAGCATGGTACTCTTGTTATTAGCTAGTCTAAAGATTTTCCAACTAAATATTTTCTCTCAACCTCTAATTATTGTCTAGACTGCCCTTTGTGGGTTTTCAATCAAGCGAGGTTTGCTTTAATTTTTGCCTAGGCCACCCTTTATGAGTTTTCAACCTAGTGAGCTTTTTCTTTTTAATTCAGCTTATCCATCTTTGATTAAGGCTTAGAATGTGATTGTGTTATGCCTTATCAACTGAATATGGACTTGCACCTTTTAAGATGGCTCAATATGTTTGGAGCTCTTGCCATGGGAGATGGAGTTTTTCATATCAATAAGTAGTTCACTATATGTGGCAGCTTCATGCCCCCCTAGTGTTTGCTTTTGTTGAATGTTAAATGTCATCTTTTTAACCTTTCTAACTACATTGATGATATCTTTATTATTAGTCAGTCTAAAGATTTTTTAGCTAACTATTTTCTCTCAATTTCCCTACTTTTGCCTAGGCTCATACTCTTGGTTGATCAGCCTAACGGGAATTAAAAAAACTCATTTTTTGTTTTTTTAATAAGGGCAACCCTAGTTGAAAGAGAATACTCAATTGCTTGAGGCTTAAGGCAAATCCTTTTGTTTTTGCAAGCTTTGGATTTTAGCACCCTCTGACTTTTGGATTTTTTCATGAGCAAGAATTGAAAAATGTTTGACTTTTTAGTATGATTGCCATAAGCTTTTAGGCTTTGAAAATGATAATACAAAATGAATTTGATGCTTTTAAGTTTTGGAGCCTATTGAATTTGAACCTTTTTTAAGACTAAAAGAAATCATTCATTTGGGTTTAGTTGCCCCTAGCTTGTCATTTTTTTCTCTCATCTCACATTCAGGGACATTTCTCATGCTTTATAAGGAGAAATCAATTTTTGAGCTTAAAATCTTGCATAGCAATGGTGAGCTATGACATTGTTTTTTACCATGTTTATTTTCTTTTTTTTAAATCTCTCAACTCACTCTCAAGAGTACCATGTTATGCCATTAATGAGGTGAACAAAGATGCTCATAAAAAAGGCAAATCTATGTTTCATTGAACTTTAACTGTTGTAACATAAAGGTAAGAAACAACTAAAAGGGAAAACAAAGAATGTCTTCATAACTTCATTAGATCTTTCATATCCTTGATTGGCACAATCTAGTAATTGGTCAATAGTAGGCCTATAGGGTGGTAGACCAAAGGTCAGAAAAAGAGAACCTCATTTTTTAGATATTTGAGGAATGTCAGTGAGGTTTGGTAATAGGTGATCTTGAATGGCTCGACAGAGGGCTTTGTAATTGTCAGTTAGGTGGCCAGTCTTATTGTGATAAGCATAATATATGTTATGACGATGGTTAAGTAGGAGTGGTGAAAGGTGATGTTTAGGTATTAAGGGTCGAAGGAGGTTCTCTTCATTTAATTCCTTAAGGAATCATGGACAAAGGCTTATTTAGATGGGGAAGTCTATGGGAAACCTTTCTTGGAGCAATTATTTGGTCATTTCTTACCCCCATGGTTAAATTCTTGCTTGTCGAGTTCTTCAAAGTGCCTTGATATTAGACTTCTTGGATCATTTTTCCATGACTATTATTATCCTTTATTCTAGTGCAGCCATTGCCTTACTTATCATGTTTTTAGTAACCAATTGACTCTCACTTTTTGCTTTGGGTCTCATTGCCATTTTGGTGATAAGGAGAATTTGAAGGAAGGAGAGGGGTAAGTCTTTTCCTTTGAAGAGTTTGAGTGAAGGATGATTCTCATAGTTAGTGTGATACATTTGTTAATGATGCATGTTTCAAGCATTGTGGTGCTATGCATGATGTTACTCAATGAATATGTGTGATACTTATACTATGTAAAGAATTGTTTGGTATATGCATGGGTGCATGTGCATAGGCAATCTTATGGAAACTATAAATGCATATAGATAAGTGATGGATGTATGTTACACCCATACTAGGTAAGATGATAGAAGGTGAATTATAGGTTATGCATGTTATGATTAAGTGTAGTATGTATGAATTTGCACATGGTTCCTATGGGGGCATATAGTGCATGTGTGCATGTTTAGGCCAAGGTAGTATGATAGAAAGTGTGAAGTCTTAGGATAGTGTTACACTTGTACAACAATATAGAGAATATTGATGCATGAATGAGAGCTTAAGACCTTAAAAACCAATGCGAACTATTTCTATAAAGTACTTAGGTTACAATGCATATGTGTTTTGTTATGCATGAATAAGCGAGTCTTCTAAGCCTAGACAAATGATGCATGCTTATTATGGTGTGAGACATGTTAGGGGACTTATGGGGTTCCTCATGTAAGATGCATGTAAGGGTGTATACAACTGAAAATGTATACATGGTTTTATCTGGGTCTATATTATATGAATGGTTATGAGGTATGTGTTATAATATGTATACATGAAACTATGAAAATATGAGATGAATACGTGAAGTGCTTATTCCTTAAATGCTATGTATGCCTAATGTATTGGTGAGGTTAGAAGGTCCTAATATAGGGATAATCTTAAGTAATAATATATGCTAGTGTGAATATACTTATGTGAAGTACATTTCTAGTGTATACGACCTAAAGTGTTACAGAATAATGATGCTTGACTAAACCTAAGCCTAAGTAGTATAAATGGGGTAGTGTTGTTCATGTGCAACATATGTTGATGTATTCATGAAAGCCTATAACTCCAGTGCATGTATATGACTTCTATAATGCATGATATGTTGTGCATAATTCCTAGTGATGACTATTAATCATTGATCCATCTTCTAGGAAGGAGTTAAAGTTTATAAGATCCAGGATTTTCCCCTTTCCATGGCATTTATACAAATGACTAAAAATAAATTCATTGTTTTATTAAAAGAAAAGTAATTAAAAAGATTACAAAAGCTCACGACTAAACAAAACTAAAAGAAAAGGGGAAAGGGAGCTTCTAAATTTTTGGATCAAGTCTCTATTTAGTGTCAATGAGATCTTGGATTGTATGATGGAGAGTGTTACACTTGTCTCTGAGATGACATGTTACTTGATGGTAAGTGCAATATAGATCGAACTTATGATTATATAGAAGAGGATCAATCTGCGGCTTAGGTGTTAATGGCTATAGTTTTTCTTCTTTCATGGGCTTATTCAAACACCAAAATAAAGGTTTTCCCAATTTAGAGAAATGCCAAGTTCTAACCATGCTGACATTAGTAACTTGGCTTGAATTATCATCTTAATGGGCAGGTTCCCTACTCTTCTTGAATCCTCTATTTTAAAGTGCTAATTCAAGATCAACAGCTACGTCCTTAAGTCTTTCCCATGTGGTAATGCCCTTAGCAGAGAGCCTGTCATTCATATAGCTATTAGCATTCTTGATAGACATATTAATTTGGTTAGTATCATCAGGTTTGTTTCTCATTTTAAGTATCCTATCCCTCCATCATTCTAAATAATCAGAGAAGGGTTCATTGGGTTTTTGGCATACCAATTCAAAGTCCTTGAGGGTCACCTTAATGGTTGCATTATTAGAGTAATATTTGTTGAATGCGTGGGCCAATTCTTCCTAGTTCACGTTAATCTTCCTTTTTAAGCTATGGTATCGATCTAAGGCCTGCCCAGTTAGAGACATACTGAATAAGCTTATAATTTATGCTTCTGACAATTGGGTCAACCTCACAGCTACTACATACTATTTTAAATGAGTTCTTCAGTCTGAAGTGCCATTGAACTTATTTAAATTTGGCATTTTAAACTTATTGGCCATGGCATGATTAGGTTTCAAGCTAATGTCTTTTGGGTTAATATATTTGCCCTTGATTATTAAATGACTCAAGGCTTCTAGTTTCTAATTTAACTCTTTGATAAGATCCTCCTTATCATTCTTGGGTGGTGAAACCTTATTATAATTAGGCCTAATAGGTGGTATTTTTTGCCATAAACCTAGTCATCTTTTTCATCAGCCATTTCTTTCTTACTATTGTTAGTAGTAGAGGGTTGGCCTTTTGATAGTGCACTAGTTATGGTAGCCATCATTCTCTTCTCTATGTCTTAAAGGATCTCATTTAGCATAGCCCTTATTACCAATCTGTCTCTAGGAATGGTCTTAGTAGGTTGAAGATGGATTAATGTTGGCTATAAAACAAAAGGTTAGTGATGATACATGATTTGTCTAAGATAATGCATGATATGTGAATGTTGTAAATGTATGGACATATGGTATGGATAGTTAATGACTTTACAAGATGCATGAGTAAGAAGTTACAAGATAACAGTCTCTTGATGCATGGTTAACATGTCATGTGCTAGTGTGAAGTGAACTTAAGTCTTTAGGAAGTGTGTTTACAATGCATATGTATAAGGATGTCAATGTAAAAGTTTATAAGATACCAAGTTTACATCATGCAGTAGGTATAGTGTTATGTATATGCATTGAAGCATGATATACATATGGTACACAGAAAACAAGAAAGATATAAAACAAGTAGGATGCAAAGTTTATGTGTGACACCCCCTACCCGCTCACCCTGAA
>CANXYI011745190.1:0-17038 GCA_948208565.1 Hura crepitans
CATTATTAATGAATTATGTGATTCCTTTTCAATTGATCTTTCCACTAGGTTATCATAAACCATATTGATTCTCATTGAGAACACCACTAAAGTATCTAAACAAGAAGTCAAGGAAAGAGGCAACATGAATTGCTAAGGGCTAGTAAGCAATTTATGTGGATGAAGTAAGAAGAAAAGAATACGTGTTAGCGAGTTGTTCTATGCGTAAATTGCAATAGAATAATGGATTCTTGGTAGCTAATCATTAAGGGTATTTATCTACTATTTTAAAAACCTTCAATGTTAGATTTTAGTTCTTAAAATCTAACCTAAACTTAGCCCACTAGAGCCTATAAAATGGGCCTCTTATAGTCCTATACGAATAAGCTTATTACTAAGCTTATGAGTATTCTTCCTCTGGTTAGTCTAGGCCAATCCTTTGAGGCTCAACAATGCCCTAATTTGATAGGAAATAGTTTGATTTTAGTCCTTTTTAATTCTTAAAAGGTCTATTAAAATCAAACCTACCATTTAGGCTTAATAGGGCACAGTTTTTAGAAACCCTAATTCTAGACTTCTACACACTAATTAGGCTCTAAGCCCAATTATTTATTCTTTTCTTTCTAATTCATCTTTTAATGATATCTCATATCATTAAACCATTCAAAACTCTTTTGAATTTCCTTAAACTCCTTTTTGTCTGTGACCCTATGGGTTTTCAAAACCATGGTAGTACATAGTGAATTAGAGTTCTAGTCAAACTGGGACTTTTGTGGTTCAATCCAATTAAGCCCAAAATTAATTCCCAATTAATAATTCACTTCTATACAAGTCTTGAGAGGTATCTAGTGACACATCAAGACTATCTAAGTGTTAAAAAGTCCAGTGGTTTGACTTAACCCTTCCATGTCCAGTTACCATGCAATTCACCTTTTCACCATATTTTATCTCATTTATGTTTGAGTATAAACTTTTGTCAACTTAATGCTTAGTTAAGTATGTATAACTAAGCCCTAAACATGTTAGTTCTAATATTTGTATTTTAATCTCAAAATGCCTTTAAGAATGTCATTCACACTTACATTTAACTTTAGCTGAAGATTCCTAAAATAAAGACATATTAGAATAATGAGATAAACTCCCCATTATAATCTTGAGTGATAAATCCTCTATTGACCACTCAACTACCTTCAAGTATATTAAGCTCTACCAAATCACCTAGCCATTTATACTCCATAAGGATGTGAAAGCATCAGAGTTAAAGTATAGCTCTTGATACTTAAGATATCCTTAGTAATTTTAACTTAAAAAATACTTGCACAACTATTATGATGTGATAGTTTCATTGCAATAAATTATATATCCATGTGAACATCTTATATTGGACCTACAATAGACTTATTTCTCAAAAAAGCATCCATCTGTTAACTCTATATATCACTATGCTTACAACTTGTGAGAACTATTCTTTGACTAGGTCAAAGACTATAACATATGCTAGCCTATCTGTGTTAATAATATCCCATCTTCTTAATATTATGACTAAGGATAGTTTTGGTATTTCATATTTGTATCTAATAAAATCTCACATCATGAATGCTCCATGATTTCTTTTGTAGTGCAAAAGAATGCCAGTGACTTTATTACATAGTTTAAGATCAATATCAAACAAATGAATTAACATAAGCACTTATATAATAAAGAATACCTTTAAAAATAAACAAATGTTTAAATGTACATAAATATCCCCATTACATATAAGCTTTAAGGCATGTAACTAATAAGACTAATTAGCTAAAAGTAGCCTATAAAAGGCCAATGATTATTTAAGCTTTCACATTAAAAACCCTCTTACATGCATAATGCATATAGAGTTTCTGCTCTTTTTTTTCTTCTTCTCCTACTTTAGCAATTTTATTTTACAACTCTTTAAATTTTTTTGAAACTTCTTCAATCATCTTAAATGTATTTTTAATCCCTTTTTCTTGTGTGGACTATATTAGAGTCGTTCTAATTAGAATGTTGTGGTTTATGACATCCCAACACAAAGTAATCGATACACAGGAGGAAGAATCAATGAAAAGGAAATCTTTAATGCTTCTGTCTGCTATTTAATTGTATCTTATGATATTGGTCCATGGTAAAGGTTTTAAAATTTTAAATTTTCACTACACTTAATTATTAAGTTCTATTTTAAAAATAACAAACATATCTATATATGTCATCAAATAAACTATGCATGCTATCTATCACATAGCTAAACATAATAATCAATTTTTCCTTTTAGTACAACTATTCTATACATGCTTTCTCATTCTGCTATCAATCTTATAAATATGTGCTTTCTTATATACTTTGCTTATTCCCATTTTTAATGTTTTTAGTTGGATTTTTCATACTTTGAACTTTGTCTCTTTTGGCATACATGAAAATATCGTCTAATAAGGGGCTGAACCATAACAACATACTCCTCAGAGGTTTAAACCTTAACATGACAATTGCTGCTACAACTGACCCTCTAAATGATGGTAGCTAAGCCCGTGTCACTCATTTGTCTACTAAAACCACCGTGTGATTATTTGGAACATCCCTATTCTAGTTATGGGTTTCCACACAATAGTTCAGTGAGTACATGCAATGGGTGTTATTGTAGAACCATAGCTACTACTATTGCATTTTTGTCTCTTTCTTGTCCACATGTGGTTTATTCTAAAGGATGTCTATTTATCCACATTCTTTAAACTCTCTTCTCACTTTAACACTTGTAATTTACTATCAATATATATATTTCATCATCAAACATAGCATTTTACATATTAGGCCAAGATTTGTACATAGACGTATGAAACATCATTTGGTTTTATGATCTATTCTTTCTAAAATGGTTATACACTATTATAGAACACATCTTATGTAGTAAAAATAGTTAATAACATTTATTTCTTATAAACTCATTATTTCATAAAAAAATGGATAAACCATAGCTCATAAACTCATTTGAATGCAAACAAAACTCTAGATTAGAAAGCACCTACCTCTCTAGGCTTTAAATTCCCTTTTCCCTCTTTTTTTATACAATTGGAAGCCTAAAAACTCTTCCTTCTCTATAAATTCTAGCAACTCCAATAGAAGAGGAAAAATTCCAACATTTTCTTTAATTATTCCTTTATGCTCTTTAAAATTTATGACAGGGAAAATCTTTATAAATGCAACCCAAAATCATCTGATCTATCATTTTAAACTATTTTAAGCATTAAAATTAAGTAAAGAAGAGAATCCCTAACTTATCTCTCTCAAATCACTTTAAAAAGACTTTTATATCTTCAAGAAATCCATGTTTTTCTTCTCTTCAAGCTTGAATCCATGTTACTTGGTTTGAGCTGTCATCCATCTTTATTTTATAGTGGAAGAAGAAGAAAAATAATATCATTAGAGAGGGAGTGGTTTGGTTATTGTTGTAGAAGAAGAGAAGAAGAAAGTCCTCTATTTATATCCCCTTTTCTCTTATATATATATGTGGAAGTCATAGATAGAGATTTTCCATATGTTACAATCTCATAATCTTTTTTAAATCTTTTCTTTTTAACTCTTGTTTAATTGATCATAATGTCTTACATCATGCTTTTAAATATTATCTTATACATGAATTGCACTTCTTAAAAATCCAATTTACACTATTCATTCATTAGGTAAGCTCAAGAGCACTATTCATGGCATGAAAAGTACTATATAAGAAATTAAAGATTTTAGATCTTTACAATCATCCCCTCTAAAAGAAGTTTTGTCCTCAAGATTTAGTTATGGAAACAATTGTGTTTATTATTATCTCATAGTCTCTTCACTTTCCCATGTAGCCTATTCTATACCATGGCTTCTCAAAATACTTTGACCAAAGGTATCTGTATTCATTTTAACTCTTTTATCTATATTGCTATAATGGAAACCACTTCCTCTTTATAGGTTCAATTCTATTGTACCTCAATATCTTCCACATGGATCACATGTGATAAATCATATTTATACCTTTTACATTTTTGATAGCTCAAGAGGTAAAACTAGATAAGAGGATATTAGACCAACACACTCAATAATCTACTATGGCCTAATGAACTTAATGCTAAGCTTTCCTTTCTTTCCAAATCTCAAAATTTCTTCCATAGAGAAACTTTTAGAAACACTTTTTCTTTAACTTGGTACTCTATGTCGCTTTTCTTCAAATCTGAATATGATTTATGTCTACCACTTACAACTTTTAGCTATCTTTTATCACTTTTATATTATCTTCTATTCTCTAATAATATTAGGTCTAACTATCTTATCTTCTCCTAATTTAGTGTAACTAATAGTTGTCCCACATTTCCTTCCATATAAGGCTTTATAAGGAGCCATCTGTATACTAGACTAGTAACTATTATTATAAGCAAACTCTAACAATAGGAGATGATTATCCAAACTTCCTCTAAACTCTATCATGTAGCTCCTTAACCATTCTTCTAAAATTTGAACAATTCTTTCTAATTAACCATTAGTTTTTAAATTAAAGTTATGCTAAAGGTTAACTTAGTACCCAAAGCTTTATGCAAACTCTCTTAGAATCTTGAAGTGAATTTGGGATCTATATCTGATATGATGGACACGGGTACTCTATATAGCTTGACTATCTCATAGATGTATAACTATACCAATCTATCAAGAGAATAATCTTGTTTAATGAGAAGAAAAAAGTAGACTTAGTAAGTCTATCAATTATCACCCAAATTGCATTATGCTTTCCTTTGTAAGTTAAAGACCCCCTATAAAATCCATAGTGATATTTTCCTATTTCCATTTTGCAACACTAATAGACTATAGGAACTTAGATGGAACTTGACATTTAACTTTCACTTGTTGGCACACTAGACACTTTTCATGTATTTTACAATGTCTTTCTTTATACTAGGCCACTAATAGAAAGGCTTCAAATCTTGATATATCTTTTTACTACCAGGATGCATACTATAAGCTACTATGTATGCTGCATTCAAGATATTCCTTCTTAAATCTAGTGTATCTGGTACTTATAGTTTATCTTTGTAGTAGAAACCATTATCACTTTTTGATGTGCATTGTGTCTCTTTTGACTCTTGAATCTCTTTCAATATAACTTGAATCTTATCATCTTGTTTTTATGCCTCATGTATTTGTTGCAACAAACTCAATCTCACTTTTAATTTGGCTATAATAGCTCTATATGCTACTATGCTCAACTTAGTATTTAAATCCCTCAAATATATGTGACAAAACAAAATGAGATCAAATGTTTTTTTTAACATTCCACAATAAACATAACTTGAAGCTTTAAAATTTCATTAAGATTTCATACTTGCCGTGTACTTCTTACTAAGTCTATCCAATACCATATTGGCTTTACCTGGATGATAGCTTATGATGCAATCATAATCCTTAATCAATTCCATCTATTTTCTTTGCCTTAAGTACACATGTATGGGTTAGTATTTTAAACTTTTATTGTCAATATAGATATAACACTTCTCACCATAAAGATAATGCCTCTATATCTTAAGTGCAAATACAATGGCTACCAACTCTATATCCTGTGTAGTGTAAATAAGCTTATAAGGCTTAAGTTGCCTACAAGCATAAGCTACTACCTTCTCATCTTGCATGAAAACACAACCAAGTCCATTATGAGAAGCATCATTAAATATCATATAATCCTTATCAGACAATGGTTGTATAAAAATAAGTGCTTTATCAACATTTCTTTTAACATCTCAGAACTTTCTTGACATTTAAAAGAAAACTCAAACTTGACATCTTTTATAGAGAAGCCTAATGAGTGGAAAAGCTATCAAGGAAAACCCTTTTACAAATCTCCTATAATACCTTATAAGCCTAAGAAAACTATAGACCTCTACAACATTTTTAGAAGGATTCTAATTAATGATTACTTTAATCTTGCTTTGATTTAATCTTATGCTACTAGAGGAAACAATATGGCCAAGAAAAGAAATTTGATCTGGCTAAAATTCATAATTGTTCAGTTTGTCATAAAGCTAAAGTTCCTTTAAAGTTTGCAATACAATCCTTAAATGTTGATCATGTTCTTTATTAGTCTTAGAATAAACTAGGATGTCATCTATAAACACCCTAACAAATTGATCTAAATATAGCCTGAAAATTTGATTCATGAGATCCATAAAGGTCGGTAGTAGCTAAACCCAAAGGCTTAATAAGGAACTCATAATGGCCATAGCTTATTTTAAAACCTATTTTAGGCACATTTAACCTTTTACCTTTAGTTGATAGTAGCTTGACCTTAAATCATTCTTTGAAAATACTCTAGCACTTTTCAGTTGATCAAACAAATCATATATGCTAATTAAGGGATACTTGATCCTTATTATTAATTTATTCAATTATTTATAATTGATATAAAGTCTCAAAGAACCATTTTTCTTTGTGACAGAGAACACTAGAGATCCCTAAGGTGACACACTAGGTCTAATGAACCCTTTATCAAGCAACTCTTGTAATTGTAATTTGAGTTCCTTCAACTTTGTAAGTGCTAGCCTATAAGGAGAAATAAAGATTGGAGTAGTGTTAAGCAAGGTCTCAATGGCAAGCTCCATATCTCTCTCAGGTGATAAACTAATAATGTTCTTTTGGAAAAAAAATTAAAAACTTCCCAACTGTAGGAATACTATCAATGCCTAAACCTTTAACTCGTGTGTCAAACACATGAGCTAAGAAAGTTATACACCATTTTCTCATTAATCTCCTATCTATTATAGCAAATATCACATTGTATAACTCATCAGATCTAATTATTTCTAATGTTTTATGAACAACTCTCTTTTTTTTACAATCCACAATGTCATAATACTTGGAAAACTAATCCATACCCAAAATAATACCAAACTCATAGAAGGGTAATTTTATAAGATCAACTTTGAATGCTTTATCATGTGTCCTTATTAGACAATATATGTAAACTTTACTAATAGAAACACTTTGCCCTATTAGATTGGTTACTATTATCTCATACTTTAACATATCAATGTGTAAACCACTATTTTTAGATAGAGTTCTACAAACATATGAATGTGTAGAACTAGGATTTATAAAAGTGTAAACATTATAATTAAGGAAGGAAAATTTACCAATAATAATATTTAGTGCACCTTACTCCTCTCTACCTCTCATGGCATATACACGAGTAAGTGCCCAACACTCAGTTGATCTATCTATTAGCTCAAAAGTGGCCCTTTGTCCCTATTCACCTATGTTTTGTATAACTTGTCTCTTGCCTCCTTATACACCAATTGTGTAATAACTGTAATTTTTAGGGCTTTATGAACTATGTATTTCAGGAACTAAAAAGTGCTTCTAATCCCTAAGTTCTTATATAAGTTAAATGAAAGAAGTGAATAATTTAGGAATTCAGGGGTAAAACTTTAGTTTAAAATAAATTTTATAAGAAGGTTTAAAAAAATAAAAATTTTAAGGTAAAAAAATTTTATTTCTATTTTTATTGTAAGTCAATTAAATTTTATCACATGGTATAAATTAGTTCGAGAATTTTATAAGCTAAAGAATTTAATTTATTTAATAGGTTTAATTAAGTGGGAATTTTTAAAATTTATGGAGAATTAGAAGAAATTATATATTTAAGAAAGGAAAATTTGAAAAGAGAATAATTAAGGACATAATTAAAATAAACAAATAAAAAGGGGGCTAAAAAGGAATTTTAAGAGGAAGATTTTTTTTAAATAGACTTAAAAGTTGGATTGCTCTAAAAAAATAAGAGCTGATGGTAGCCATAAAAAAGGAAACAAATCAAAAAAGTTGTTAGAAAAAATGAGAAAAGAAAGGAGAAAAGAAAAAGAAAGAAGGAAAAGGAAAAAAAAGAAAGAAGAGAGAAGAAAAGAAGAAAGGCAGAAGTAGGAGAAGGAGAGTGGTGGTGCTAGGCTGGCATAATGATAATGGCCACACCAACTCCAGCATTGGTGCTACCTCCAACAACATAGTTTTCTAATGCGGACAAAGGAAAAAAAAGAGAAGAGAAAGAAAGAAAGAGGAAGGTAGTGAAGGAAATGAAGAACTAGAGTGAAAGAGTGTTGACCGTCAAAAGAGGTAGTCATGACTTGGAAGTGATGACATGGGCATAGCAAGTCTTATTTTTTCTTTTGAGCAAGGTTTTTCTATGATTTCTTTTAGTTCTTTTTTACTTTGAGTATGAGAATGGGTGTTGCAATTAGTATATTGCAAATATGATGAAAATTTATTGCAAACATGGATTTGTTAAAAAGAGGGAATGAAAATTTAATTACTTACTAAATTTATTTAGAGCGGGATTTTTTATTTATAATTGATTTAGTAGTATTATTTTTAAAGCTTTATTATTTAAGAAATTTAATTTTTATATATACTTGAGATGTAAATTAGGGAAGAGCATGAATTTAAGTTGGATATGAATTTCAATAAAGAGAAAATTTGATGAAAACAATGGATGGTTTTGTTGGCCATTTATTTTAGATGATGTTACGCATGAAATTCTAAAATTTTATATCCTATTTGAGGTATTAATAGGAGAAAAAGGAGTCGATAGTCGAATAGATGGCTAATAATGGATTTATGCATGAAATAGGTATATGTACTCAATGAAATGTATACATTTGTGTATTTGAAATTTTAAGTGTGTATACATTGTACTTAAATGCTTAATTTGCTATTTTATTACATGTATAACTTGGAATTAAAGACATATTTCTTTTAAAGAAAGGTTTAGGTAATGTATTAAATAAGTAACGCAATAAATTGAATTGGTTTGTTGTGAAAGCCATGCTTGGCTAAAATGCATGCTCAAGTGTGTGTTCTTCAATAATGTGCAATAGTTATTAGAACTAGCATGATTGCATACAAATGTGAAAATTTAAGATTTATATTGACAAATTGCATAATTAAATCATGGTTTGGATAAAAATAGAATCAAGATACGTAGGTCAAGTAAGTGACATATGCTTTTGTCAAATGGTATGATTTTAGTGTGTGCTAGTGCATGATGTTAATTATATTTTAATGATTGTATAGATGTATAATTTGATTAAGTAGTGTTATTGGAGTTTAGTCGGATTAGAATAAGGATTTAAGGATGTAATGCTGAATGAACATAGGCATATAGGTATCAACATATAACCGAATAGCTTATGGTTAAGCATATATAGATGTGTTTAATTTTATATTTTCAATGAATATATTTTACAATATAAAAGGCTAAAAATAAATATTTAACAATTTTTTATTACTTATATATGGATTAAGGGTAGACATAGGAATAACACCTCTAAGTACATTAGTTATGTTTATGTTTATGATTAAATAGAACTTATGCGATGTTTTTGTTAAACTTGTGTTCTTAATGATCAATGGATGTAATTTAGATTAAAATAAAATGGAAGGGTACTTCTAATGGAAACACTATAGAGGCTAGACATCATAGATGTGTATAATGCATATAGAATGGTTAAGTAGTTACAATTATAAGTTTTATTTAAACCTAAAGGTTAGCAATATATAAATTGTTAGCACAAGTTCAAGTACAACTACTTAAATCTTAAAATTTATTTGTACAAGAAAGGTAGGGTGAATTAAATAGTATAAACAGAAGAGATACGTACTTTTGGTAAGTATAAACCTAAACCAAATTGAGATTTGATATATATACAATAACAGTTCCTAAGATCGAATGATAAGATGAAATGAAAGTATAATAATAGATATGGCAATTAAAGAGAATAATATAAGTGTTAAGTATAAGCAAACTCAAGGCCAAAAATAAGCTATAAAGGAGTAAGCTAAATGTTTTATGAATAAGGTAAGTGTATAGAGATACTTAAGAAAATACGTGATATGGAAAGGGGTTGAATAAGATAACAAAGAATAGAATTATGATTAAATATTGTAAATAAACACATGAAGAAAAATGTATCTAAAGAGGTGTAATATGCATATGTATATATATATATATATATAAATTAAAGAAATGAGAATAAAAAGGATAATTAATGTATATGAAGTTAAATTTTCTATTATGAATAATGAACATATCTATGAAACAAAAAGGATGCAAAGTTGGTGTGAAATTAGAAATAAGCATGATATAAATGCTATATAGGTACATATGTAGTAATGATCAAATGATGTTTTCAATCGATACAAATGTATGAATCATAAATTATGGTTATCGGTACCACGACATTCACATATGTTGTTATATGATGAAGGACTCCATGTGTCCCTATGTTTTATATAATTGATTAAAATGAATGTGATGGTTGACTAAATTATGTATGTCAAAAAATTTTATACATTTTACGTAAATCTAGTTAAGTTAAATAAAATATATTTTCAAGCTCATACGAGTTAGATAGTATACCACATAGGTAGATAGGTTGCCTAAGGATTTTAATAGCTACTAGTATATTCATGTCATTAGGTGGGCTGCAGCCACCATGGTTAGAGACTTACTACACAAATATGTCATACAGGTGTAGCTACTAGCAGATCTATCAAAACAACTGCAATTATATTCATATAGGTGCAGTCGTTGTAGAGGGTCATCAAGATCACTATATAATTAGTGATATTTTGTCATATAAGTGCAGCTGTTGGTAGGTTCATTATAACTACTACACATATATTCTTGTGGGTGTAGCCACCATTGAGGTTTGTTAGGATCACTACACAATTAGTGATATTCTATTATTTTGGTGCAGCAGTCGTCAAGTCTAAAATACAAGCCACTGCACAACCCTCTATTTCTCTTACATCCAATCATTAAACTTTTGTCTATTCATCAAGTATAGGATACTTAAGTTAATAATATAGTAAATTCCATGGAAAAATAACATGTTATGAAGAACAAATGTATGGATATAAATTATCTATTCTAAAAGTTAAATGATAGGGAGACAAATATTTAAGAAATAAAAAGAGTATTCTGCAAAGATTGTAAGATCAACTCTTTTGTTAATATAATCTATTAGATAACTTTAATTTGGATTTGAACATAGGATTATTAGGACAAGAATGAAAACATTAATAATTTTAATATTGACATACATTGGTATTACAATTATTCATTTGTCTAAGACAACTAGTATGTGTATAAGGAAGAATCTTATAGTCAAAATTGTAAAAGCTAAGTTTTTTATACAATATAGAGTTAAATATCCAAGTAAAAGTTTAAAACATGTTTGTAGTTAAAGAATATCGAGTTTGCATGAAATGGAACTTTAATGCTTAGTTAGTTACTAAATCATCTATGCATAGCATTTTTGATCACATAATTTTAATTCATACCTTTCGAGTATTAGAGCCATGTATAGTGAGAACAAGTTTAGATAATGAACTTCATAATTTTAATGTGTACTGATAAGGGCCTAATATTGTTGAATGGTATAATTTATCATGCATGATTAATACTCTTGGGATTAGATTTGTATATATTTATGATAGAGAATAAATAACTACATAACTAAATTGTATGGGTATTATAAAGGGATAAAAAGAGAGTGGATAATTAAGTTATATTGATCAAGTAGTTGATTTAGGTTTATTGGTTATGAAATTATTTTACGTGACTTGATATGCATGTTTTGCATTAAACTTGCACATAACTAGCCAAACTAAAAGGTATGTATGACTTTTTTTAGAACTAGACATGAACATTAAATGATTTACCCTTTAATGAATGATTTGGGTTCTATGTTTAAAATGTATATGTATGTATATTTCAAGTATATGTTTCATTGAGTACACTACTAAGCAATTTGCTTAGTGTACTAGCTCTTTTGCTGGTGTGTAAATGATGATGGCTAATATGGGAAGAATCCAATAAGGAGAGCATAAAAGATTGAGAATCACTTTGTAGGTAGATACAATATTATCAAGTAGCTCTTTAAAGATAAAGGCACCAATGTATAATTTGTGATGTGCGATTAAATTTTTATATGTCGAATGTTTCAATTGTTGTAAAGATATTGATTATGATGTATTAGTATTACCTTAGAAGTATTGATTAATATTTAAAAGTTTTATTAATATGTATTATGATAGGTATTACATAGAGTTGTGATTTTTTGGTTTGATTAATTGGTTTACTTTGAGAAGTGATAGATGAGAAGGATCCTTTATGATGGATGACTATAAATGGATTATAGAAGTTTATTTTTCAAAAGTTAATTTTGGTTTTTGCTTTGAACAGTTGTTTTGCTGTCAGAATTCTGTCAAAAAGTTTAAAGCAAAAGATAGTGAGATATATAACTCAAGTTGTAGCATCTCTTATCCAATTCATGACTTAACCTAGGTAAGGGATGTTACATTTAGTGGTATCAAAGCCTGGCTTAGGTGCTCCTTAGAGTATAAGATGGTTAAGATTGGAACTAAGGGTTTTATGAGTACCTAAAGATTAAGATTTGTAGAAGTAAAAAAGAAAGGGAATGAAATGAGGTGTAAGTGGATTTGGTACAAGGAGGTGATTTTGAGTTAAGCAAGGTGTTGGTACACTCAAATAAGAATATATGTACATTTAGTTTTGATGAAAGGTGAGATGTATCAGGATACAGTAATCCAAAAAGGGAATCATAAGATGAGGATTACAAGTCAAGGTGAAGGTTGTTTTAAATGGGAATAAGAAAAGAGTTAAGCCTACTATTACATATGGAACTGGATATATAACAATACTGATGCTAGTGAGTTATAATGTTGTCTCCTAAATGAGCGAGTAATGACTAAAAGTTTAGAGGCTATGGTGGTGTTATCGGAATGTGAAGTGAGATGTATTTTGATAATAACAAAATGGATGAGTAAGGAATAATGGAGAAGTTATTTATAACTAAGGACAAACATGTAGAATGGGCCCTACATGATTCCTAAGAGGGGAAGTAAGGATAGTATAAAAGGTTAACTCAATAAATAGTGGAGGATGAAGGAGTTAGAATGAAATGGAGTATTAAAATGAATGAAATGTATGTATATGAGTTTTTGTAGAGTACCATAGGAATTGTGACAATTTTAAGGATAAATTTCTTTAAAGAGGGGAAAAATTGTAACACCTGTAATTTTTAGGACTTTGTGAACCATATATTTTATGAACTAAAAAGTGTTTCTGATCTTTAAGTTCTTAAATAAGCTAAATGAAGGAAGTGAATAATTTAGGAACTCGAGGCAAACTTCAGTTTAAAATAAATTTTATAAGAAGGTTGAAAAAAATAAAATTTTGAGGTAAAATAATTTTATTTTTATTTTTATTATAAGTCAATTAAATTTCATCACATGGTATAGATTAGTTTGAGAATTTTATGACTTGAAGAATTTAATTTATTTAACAGGTTTAATTGAGTGGGAATTTTTAAAATTTATGGAGAATTAAAAGAAATTATAAATTTAAGAAAGGAAATTTTGAAAAGAGAATAACTAAGGACTTAATTAAAATAAACAAATAGAATAGGGGATAAAAAGGAATTTTGAAAGGAAGATTTTTTGTGAACCTACTGAAAAGTTGGATTACTCCTAAAAATGGGAGCAGATGGCAACCATAAAAAATTAAACAAATTGGAATAAGTTACTAGAAGAAATGGGAAAAGAAAGGAGAAAAGAAAAAGAAAGAAGCAAAGGGAAAAAGAAAAAAGAGTGAAGAAAAGAAGAAAGGTAGAAAAAGAAGGAGGAGAGTGGGCAACTCTAAGCTTACATGATGTCGACACCAACTCCAATGTCGGTGCTGCATCTTAAATCACAGTTTGCTAATTCAGATAAGGAAAAAAGAGAAAAAAAAGAAAGAAAGAGGAAGGCAATGAAAGAAAGGAAGAACCTGAGTGAAAGAAGGCAGACTGTTGGAAGAGGCAGTTGCTACTTGGTAGTGGCACATTGCTAGTAAGCAATGGTGACACGGGCGTAGCAGAGGCGCCAAAAATAGTAGGTCTAGTTTTTTCTTTTTCAATGAGGTTTTTCTTTTGATTTGTCTAAGTTCCTTTTTTACTTTGAGTATAAGAATGTGTGCTGCAATTGGTATAGTGCAAATATGATGGAAATTTGTTACAAACTAGGATTTATTGAGAAGTGGGAATTAAAATTTAATTAGGTGGTAAATTTGGTAAGAGAAGGATTTTTTATTTATAATTGGTTTAATAGTATTATTTTCAAATTTTTATTAATTAAGGAATCTAATTTTCATATATGTTTGAGCTGTAAATTAGGGAAGAGCACAAATTTAAGTTGGATATGAATTTTAACGAAGAGGAAATTCGATGAAAATAGTGGCTGGTTTTGTTGGCCACATATTTTAGATGATGTTGCTCATGAAATTCTATAATTTTACATCCTATACGAGGTATTAATGGGTGAAAAAGGAAGTCAATAATGGAATTAAGGGATGATAATGGATTTATGCATGAAATAGGTATGTGTGCTCAATGAAATGTATACATTTGTGTGTTTGAAATTTTAAGTATGTATACATTGTACTTAAATGCTTAATTTGGCATTTATTACATGTCTAACTTGGAATTAAAGATATTTATTTTAAGGAAATGTGTAGGTAATGTATTGAATAAGTAACATATTAAATTAAATTGGTTTGTTGTGAAAGCCATGTTTGTCCAAAATGCATGCTTAAGTGTGTGTTCTAAAATAATGTAATCCCATAAGTCAAGGCTCTATAAATAGTACCTCCGAGGGCTTAGAAAGTGTGTTTAGAGTTTTGAGTCACATGCATAAGGATCGACTCAAGGTATATTGGTTATAAAACTTTAACTAGCCATAAAATGATGAAAATGACTTAATTTAAAGATTTAGCACAAATAAATTATTTTAGGTCAAAATGTTATGAGTCGTAGGCTCATATGGACTTAGGCTAGGAATAACCAAGGATGTGCCTAGACAGACCTCAAAATACCATACCCTGAAGGTTAAAAATTCCTCTAAGGCCATTGGTGAAGGAATTTTTAAATTCTGAGGTCATTTGCTATTTCTCCTAAATTTTAGGTTTTACATGTAAACTGAGGTAGTTAGTTAACTATCCTACTTAGGGAATTTATTCATGAAATTTTATGAGGCCTTAAATAGGCCTAATTGAGGATTTTTAAAACTGACACAAAGTTTTAGCCAAAAACTAAGGTTTTCAAGGCACTCGAGTGCCACATGTCATCACCTAAGGTTCCCCTTCATGCATATAAATACCCTTGCCACCTAAGCACTCCACTAAGATGCCACATCACCTTTCCCATTTCTCCTCCCTTGGCATCCAATGCCATTGCTGCCTAATACCCCCTATTTATGAGGTTTTCTCTCCTTCATTCCCTATCAAATAACCATTAAAAAACCCCTTATTTGGTGAAGTAAGGATTTATGAAGTTGGTAGTCACCATTGATGCTCATAAAAGTCATGAAAATTCAAGGAAGGCTTAAATGTACATAAAAAGGGTGGTTGAAATTCAAGTTTATGTGTAAGTGGTTTTTCTCCTTTTTTTATTTTCTTTCCTAAAGGATTTCATCATTCTAAGAGTGACTATGTTCTTGGATTTTCATTTGGAGGCCTATGGAATTTGCTATGAATTTTCAAGGATTTACAATGAATTTTCAAGGATTTGCATGGCAATATGGAAGCTAAGGGAGAATTGGTGTTCAATAAGGGGATTAAAAGTGCTAAGGTGTAGGAAAAGATTCAAAGATAATAAGGTATGTGAATTTAAAGTGTTATAGGCATGCCACTATGATTTCGAGTGTAAAATGTGTGAGAATGATGTATGAAATTCTTGGTTTTAGTGGTTAGTATATGTATAATAGCGAACTAAGACTATGTTGATGTCAATTCCATAATAAATGAATGGTTTATGGGTTGTTTTAATGGAAAAAATGAATGGAAGGTGGTGAACTCTTTTTAGCCAAGAGTGTGTGAGTGTGTGTGTAAGGTGTTATGGCATGTATACATATGGTTTATGATGATACAAGATGTGTAGGTTATAACTTTAATGGTTTATGTATGTGTGTAGGGATAAAAGACATGAGTATGGATGGCACTATGTATGGCCATGAGGTATGGGCATGAATAATGGCATGTGAATTTAGCGTATATGGTGATAATTAAGGTGTATGTCATGGGATTGAATGATATTTATATGTTTATGGTGGAAAATGGCAGAATCTTGGATAGTGCATAGTGTGGCCAACAGGTTCCATAAAAGGCTTTTGCATATATGTTGTCTATATGTTATGTGAATCATGATAAAAATTAGGTGTCGGCATAGGAATGTAAGTATAGGTGTAAATATAGTGAGATAATACATGTATATATGTGTGACATGTATGGCCGAGGCATCTATGTATGTGACATGGCATGGTAAGTGTGGTCGAGGCATGTATGTATTGTATAATGGCATGGTATGCATGAGATAAGGGATATGCTTGTATACACATAGTAGCATGATGATATGGGACATGTATGTGTGACAACTTGTGGAAAAATGCATGTGTATGATTAAAAACTAGCTTTGGCTAAAAAGTGTGTGCCATAGGCTAGCATGGTAAGTATGGCATGGTGTGATAAGTAATGTACTTTATTTGTATAATATCGTAAGCATGTGATGTGTGGCATGAAGTTGGCATGAATTATATGGAAATATGAATGGAATTATAACATGTAAAGTAGTAAGATTAGTATGGAAAATGTGACTAAAATTTGGTACTAAAATGGCTCGAAAAATGGACTTAGAAAACATAAGTGAAAATGACTTAAAACTAGCTCAACTAGAATTGCATTTGAACCATATGTGTATGACATTTTTGAGATGGAAATTTGAGCCAATTTTAGTGGAATTGTGAGATTGATAATATGACATGATAAATGGCCTTTAATGGCAAGTGAATTGGCATGAAAAGATGCCTAGTGAATTAAGGTTATGGACCTATAATTGTGTATGTAAAATATGAAAATGGCCTAAAACTTATGCACTATGAATGGCTTTGGAATTAGACATAATTGGACTTAAAATAATGACCT
>CANXYI011745202.1:0-13040 GCA_948208565.1 Hura crepitans
TATTTTAGAACCAATTTTGACTTTAAAGAATAAATTATATTTTTACAAAAATATGATATTTTCTATTTCTTAATATTGTGTAATTCGTTTATTTATTTTGGTTTGATCACCTAAAAGCGGAAGAACAATTATGAATTTTAATATAATAACTAAGTTTTATTTAAAATTATATTATTCTCAAATTATTTCAATAATTGACAAATAAGCCAATACTTACTTATATACATTTCTTAGTTCAGTTGAGGTTATAAATTTACTTCTTAGAATCAATAATATTCTAAAACAAGGATTTTTTTATTATAATATTTCTAATTATAAGTTAATATATTTATTTCCTTAAAAATTAACACAAATTATGTAATTATTAAAACATTTCCTAAGAAAGCCCTATAATTTTCTTGCTATAATAATTTTTAATCATGAATAAATCACTATTTTGGAGATTCATGTAAAAGAATTATTAAGAAGGGAAATACAATCATATTAGAGTTCAATCAATTACTTGACCAAATTCCTTGTCATTTAAAATAATGTTATTGTTCAATTTATTATTATTATCGAATTTATTGATTAAAATTATTATATGCTTTTTTTTTTCAAAATTTGTGGTCTTATGAAAATTTTAGTAGCAAAAATATAATTTTCGAGTTCCAATTGATTGTCTTTTTCTCTTTAAAAAAAGGTTTTGTTTGATAGAAGAAGAAATCTTTTTTTTTTAATGTACTTTTACTACTTTTATTTTAAAGTTTAAAATTTGACTTTTTAATCTTTCACTTAATAGTTCATTGTTATGAAAAATGATTGTTTTAATTGTGTATTATTTAAAAGGCTATATTTTATATCATCTTTGTAATATATATTATATAGAAAATTCTTAAAATTATTTTATCAAAACCCATTTAATTCAATTATTTTTATAAGTTATATTAATCCTAACATTACACTACTTATAATATTTCTAAACTATGGTTAATGATAAGGCCCTAACTTATCATATCCATTTGATCTAGCCCATAAGGTCCATTCTGATTTACACAACCATTGGGCTTGAGCCCATCCAATCACATCTGTACAGGTGAAGGCCATCCCCTAAATCACAGACCAACTACCTACCACTAAGAGCCCTGTAAAAAGGAGCATTTACTGCACTCCAAGGTAAATGTTCCATTGCACTAATGTTACTTTTCCAAAATTCTCCCAAGCCCTAACTTAAGCTTCAGAATGAACTCTCTGGGCACATCCCGAGGTAGTGTTTTTATTATAGGTCTACTTGTGCTTCATTACAACCCTAGGCTCTTCTCACTTGTGCTTGATTAGATCTTGTCATTTGGTGCTTTCGTTGAGAGCTGACATGGCAAAAGCTTTGGGACACCCTCTATCCCAAGAAATAATGCAAGCTAAATGCCGATTGCCCTAAGGATGAATGTGTTCGATGAAGAGTCAAATAGAAAAGTGTATGTCAAAGGCACCCTGGTTACTTTGGAAGCAATGCAACAGCTTTTGCAAGATTTTCGGTAAGACCTTAAATTGAAGTTGCCTAAGGAGTTAAGACACTTGCAGGAACAAATCACATAGCAAGTGTGCTGAGGTCCTTAATTCGGAAAAAGCTTTTATTGATTTATTTGTGGGAGCAGTAAAGAAATGTAGGCTAGGACATACTAAGAAACCTGATTATGAAGGCAACATAGACTCACCCTTTGCGTGCCAAATCTGAGAAGTTCCTTTCCCTTGATATTTCAGGGAGATTAAGATAAAGAGTACAAAGGTCGTTCGGACCCAAGGAAGCATTTGGTTGAATATCGCACTCTCATTCATATGCAAACCTTCAAAGATGCACTCGTTTATAAAGCTTTTCCTTCCACCTTAACAAATGATGCTTTGGACTGGTTTTATGATTTACCTCCGGAATCATTGTCCTCCTTTAAGTAGTTATCAGAGCTATTCCAAACTAGGTTTGTCATAAAAATGTGAACTAAGAAAACTGTTACTAACTTACGAGGCATTATACAAGGTAAGGATGAAAGCCTATGAGATTTCTTTGAAAGATTCTAAGAAGTAGCCTCAAATATTCAAAATCTACATAGCGAAGTGGTAACTATTACCATGATCAATAATGTGAGAAACACATGGCTATATAACTCCTTGATGACAGATCGTCTAATGGATTTTGGGGAGTTAATGGACAAAGCGAAATCATTCATCGCTCTTGATGATGCAAGCAGAGCTGATGGCCAATATAACCCGGATTTACATATTGATTGGGGATGTAACTCCCCCCAAATAGATCGAAAGGCCATGTGTTACCCCACATTTAATGTATCGGACAAAAAGTTCTCCCTGAGGAGCCATTCCTCGCGAGGGAGAAATAAGGAAGGAAAGAACCAAGGAGGCGTTAAGAAGATAAGCTTCACTCCTTTAAAAGCAGCTCTACACAGAATTTTGATATGGATTAAAAAGAATCATGGAAAAGTAAATTGGCCAAAGAAAATGGACCAGTGTACTTTTGCAAGGAGGGACACAGGTAAATATTGCGAGTTCCATAATGATGTGGGATATAATAAGAATGAATATAGAGTGTTGAGAGATGAGATAGAGAGGCTCATAAAAAGGATCTTTGAAAAGATTCTTAGACACGGATAAATCCAAAAAATAAGAGTCCTCCTCAATAGAGTCTGGCCACTCAGTTTCAAAAGAAGAAAGAAGGAAGCTAAAGACTACTAAGACACGTCAAATAGCAGTAGTAATCTAAATAATAGCTGGCGATTCCTCGTACGATGACACCCACTTCAAAAAATGTAAGGGATAAAGAGAGTATATTTTTTTCTAGGCTCAGAGGCACTCCTACCTATTTCAATTTCTACTGAGGATACATAGGATATCAGGGTCTCTCATGAAGATGCTTTGGTAATTTAAGGGTACATTGCTAACTTCTTAGTAAAAAAGAATACTTATGGACAATGGCAGCGCCATTAATCTTTTGACTTTAGAGGCTTACAAGAAGATGAAACTACCAATGAAAAATCTTAAACATATCAGGACACTGCTGATAAACATTAGGAATGCTTTCATCCTAATTATCGGCTAAACGGACCTTTATATAAAATCAAGGGATGAAACAGCTATCTATGCAAGTAAGTGCACTTTTATAGTGGTGGATATCCCATTTTCCTATAATGCTATCATTGGCAGACTGATGTTATTCGAATCGAGAGCTGTCTCTAGCATTAGATACCTTGTTATAAAGATCCCTACTCAGAAAGGAGTTGTGATAGTGCAAGACAATCCAAAAACTGCCAAAAAAGCCTAGTTAGCCACTGTGAAAGAATCACAGCTTCAAAAGCCTATGTTAATTAAGAGATTCGAGATTGATAAGGGTGACATTAGACATAGACTAATGGAAAAGTTAGCCAATAGGCAAGTAGCTCTCGGTAGAGAGGTCATAATGGGCAATGAATTACCAAAAGTGAATAAGAAAGAAATCCTTCAAGTTTTATGCATCAATTAGCAAACTTTTACTTGCTCTCAAGCCGAGATGACAAGGATTGACCCAGAGGTAATGTCACACGGACTCTAAGTTGACTCGAAGGTGAAGCTAGTCAAGTAAAAGCTTTGACGTTACCCCCCAAACAAGCTAAAAGTCATATTAGAATAAACATAAAGGTTATTAGATATGGGCACCATTCGAGAGGTCTCATATCCTAAATGGCTGGCTAATGTTGTCTTGGTAAAGAAAAAGAGTGGGAAAGTGTGAATGTGTATGAACTTCACCAACTTAAACAAAGCTTGCCCAAAAGACAATTATTCCTTATCTCATATCAATAGGTTAATTGACTCTATGGCATAGTACATGGTCTATTCCTTCCTTGGTGATTATTTTAGGTACCACCAAATACCTATATACTGGCAGGATCAAGAAAAAACTAGCTTTATCACACATGAGGGCACATTTTGTTATAACGTTATGCTATTCAAATTAAAGAACACGGGAGCCACATACCAAAGACTCATGAACAAAATGTTTAAAGATTTGCTTAGGAAGTTATGGAGGTTTACGTTGATAACATGATAGTTAAAAGCAAATCAGTGCAGAGCTATGCGTCTGACCTAGCGAAAGTGTTTAAGATACTAAATTGATATAAAATGAAGTTGAACCCTGAGATATACATGTTTGGGTTATATTCCAGCAAATTCCTAAGATACATGGTGTACTAAAGTGGCATAGAGGCCAACCCAGAGAAAATCTAGGAGATTTTAGATATGTAGCCTAAAGAGTATAAAGGATATTCAAAAGCTTAATGGTAAGATTACGACACTGGGAAAGTTCTTTTCTCATTAGGCTAAAAAGTGCTTGCATTTTTTTTCAACTCTTATGCAAAGGGTAAGGCTTTGAATGGAACGATGGATGCCAGAAAGCTTTTGAAGAATTGAAGACTTTTTTGATGACACCGCCTCTCCTGGCTAAGCTGAATAAGGGTAAGGATTTATCCCTCTACCTTTTAGCCTTTAATCAAGCAGTTACGACCATTTTAGTCAAGAATGACTAGAAAGTGTAGAAACTTATTTACTATGTCAGCTAAATTTTTCACAGTGCAGAGGTGAGAAGAAGTCTGATCAAGAAAATTTTTATGGCCTTAATGATGGCAATAACAAAATTGAGACACTTCTTTTAGTCACATAAAGTGATTGTTCAGACTAATCAACGATTAAAGAAACTTTTGTAGCATTCAAATGCTAAGGGCAGGTTAGCTGAATGGGCTATCAAGCTTCAATCCTATGAAATTAGATTTAAACCCAAGATGGCCATGATGGCAATGGCCCTTATGGATTTCGTTATGTAATTCAGCGATCTAGATGTGAATGCACTTCCACAGCCTATAAATTCAGAAGCATAGGAATTGCTAGTGGACGGTGCATCCCAAAATGCTAAAGCAGGTGCATGAATCATATTATAGGGCTTGAGAGGCATTTCCATTGAATACACCCTGAAATATGCTTTAATGCTTTCAACAACATCACAAAGTATGAAGCGTTGCTTATAGATTTAAGGATAGCATAGGAAATTAAGCTAAAATCTTTTCTGATTAAAAATGACTTCCAACTAGCCACCTGGCAAGTCACGAGAAATTCTAAAACTAAAGAAGCACATTTAAAGAAGTACTTAGAAAAGACAAATAGGCTTCTACAAGATCTGAAAAATACAGGCATCGAATGAGAAGTGAGAAAGATACCTAAAGAAGATAACGCGGAGGCAAATGTTCTAGCTAAAATCACCACTATAGAAGGGTCAGAGACCTCAAAAAGGCTTATGATTGAAGAAAAAATTAAACCCTCAATTCAAAAGGAGGAGGAGGTGATAGTCACTACGACAGAGGAAGATTGGTATAGCCTAGTTATCGATTACCTCCTATCGGGTATATTACCTCTAAAAGAAATAAATGCAAGGAGAATCTCTAAGAAGTCGCTTGAATATTCTATAATTAATGGAAGACTATATAGGAAGGCTAAAACTTATCCATAGCTTAAATTCATAACTCCATAAGAAGGGAACTATAAGATCAGAGAGATACATAAAGGAATATGTAAGGCTCATGAGGTAGCACGAACGATAGCAAGGAAAGTCATGCACTCTGGTTACTATTAGCCGTCCATTTGAAAAATGCCAAGGAAGTAGTCAAAAAATTCCCACAATGCTAGATTCATGGCAAAATAATTAAGAAGCCATGCTCAGATCTATAGTCTATAAGAATAGCCTAGTTGTTCGATCAGTGGGGGGATGGATATTCTCGGCCTTTTTTCTTAGGGTAAGTGACAATTGAAATTTCTAATTATCTTAGTAAATGACTTCACAAAGTGGATCGAGGCCAAACAAGTGACTACCATTACTGCCACTTGGACACAGTAGTTTATATGGAGAGAAATTATCTATAGATTCGAGCCACCTGTAGTACTTATTATAGATAATGGTAAATAGTTTGATTGTTCGGCATTCAGAGAATTCTGTAAAGACTTAAATATTCAGTTAAGGTTTACTTTGGTGGCTCACTCTTAGTCAAAATGTATGACGAAAATATCTAATCAAACCATCTTAGATGGCTTAAAGAAGAGACTACAAGAGGCCAAAGGCTACTGGCCAAAAAAGTTAAACATCATGTTATGGGCATACAAAATGATGCCTCGGGCCACCACCAGTGAGATGTCTTATTCCCTCACTTTCGGTTTAAAGGCAGTAATTTTAGTAGAGATCAAAATCCTTTTTCACGGGATAGAAATGGTTAACCTTGAGGAAAATCATAATGAAAAAAGGCTTGAATTAGACCTTTTGGAAGAGAAACGGGAAGAAGCTTTAGTTCGAATAGCTGTATGTAAGCAAAGGATGGCCAGGTATTACAATTCTAAAGTTAAATACATATATTTCAACATTGGAGACAAAGTATTAAGAAGAGCTAATTTGGCTAAGGGAAATGCATGAGTCGGGAAGTTAATGCCCAACAAGGAAGAACTATACTAGGTATTCGAGATTGTAAGTTTAGAAACCTATAAGATTTAAACATTGGATGGGTGCGTTGTCCCGAGTACCTAAAATGTTGAAAATCTTAAAAGATATTTTATATAAGTATTCTGTAAGACCCTTTTTAAAGCGGGAAAAATTAAAAGAATGTATTCGTTTAAGTGTTAACCCCTTTTGGTAAAGTGAAACCATTTAGTAACCTGCAAGCAATTGGTTTTAATGCTGAACAGAGATTGTTTAATGCACATGTTAGTCAAAAATATTAAGACAACGAGCATTAAGGAAGAAGCGTTCTGTAAATACTGGGTTCTGGGGCTTCCATGTTCAGATTGCCTAATGATGAAAAAATGACTAAATTTTGATAAATGAGGATGTTAACATTTGATTCAAAGGTCTCAAAGTTTTTTTTTTAAATTTTAATTAAATTTTTAAACCTAAGTTTTTGCCTGACCCGAAAATCTAAATAGAGGTTTGTGATGGACAAAGCCTTTGTGGTAAGGAGCATTTTAAAAAAAGGAAAAATGTTTTAAAATTGGAAAAAAAATTGCATTTTTGACAAGTTTTGGGTTGCTAGGAAAAATTGCATTGTTTTATCCTAAAACAACTGTTTCACATTCTACTGAAATGGTCATTTCATACCTTCTTGAAACTATCGTTTTACCTTTAAAAAGATGATGTCATTTCGCCATAGAAGTAAAATTCATACAGGATTTATCTTTAGGCAAAACAACCATTTTGGCCTGTTTCACGCCTCGATCCACGTGTATATAAGGCAAACCCTGTGTTAGTCTTAAGGGTCGACTTTTCTCGGTAAATGCAAATCTAAATGCTCAAAAACACTTTCCAAACTTTATTTTTATAATTTTAAAAGATTTTTACCCCATTTATTCATCTTTTTTAAGATCTTTTTTTAAAGGCAATTATACACAGTGGGTTGAACAACCTTTCTCCTTCTTATTTTCTTTTCTTTCTTTTATTCATCTACCAGTTAGATGTGATAACTTACTATCCGTATATTATTTTTGATGTATTTATTTATTTATTTTATTCATTGATTATTCTATACATCTCTTTATTTTATTCTTTACACTAATATTGTGTTTTGTTGTTATGCGAGTTGTTCCACCTTTTGGAGTTTTGTTTAACTTTTTCTTTCTACCCTTTTCATCAAACATCGGTGAAGTAGCCCTTTTTTTATTTTTTTTATTTCTCATTATTTTCTTTATTATTATTCGTTTTAGTTAGTATTATTCGATTAGATTGTATTTTAGGTTATTTCGATGTAATTTTATTTTTATTCGGTTAGAATGTATTTCAGGTAATTTTCATGTAATTCTTTATTTTTCATTTTTGGTTAGAATGTATTTCAGGTAATTGTCATATAATTTAATTTTCATTCTGATTTTTTCCTTGTATATTCTGTGAATGTTGTAATAGGTAAAAATGATTTTTACATGTTATAAAAATAACCAAATCATTTTATATCTAATTTATTGGTGTTTTTTCTAATAAAATGGGTTTTGATTTTTTTTTTAATAAAAGTCACAATAATAAAACTTGTTTTCTAAAAATTGGCATGCAAGAACCAAACTTCTCAAAATGATTAATTGCCCAATTTCATGTATGATATTTCTTTAACTTTAAGCATTTTATTCATTTTTGTAAATATGTTTTGTAATTCTTTTATGTGATTTATTTTAATTCCAAAATGTGCTTAAGAAAAAGGATAAAATTATAAATTTAATCTAAAATTCTGTATTAACTTGAGATATAAATAAGAGTAGGGTTTTAAACCACTCTAGTTTTGGTATTAGGGTTCTGAACCACTCTGGTTTTAGTGCTATAAGGTATTTCTCAAATCCAGTTAAGTGATGACTCCGATCTTGTGGTGCCCAACTTGCTCTTTCTAGGCTAATCAAATAGGAATGGCTTAAGATTCCTTTAATTTCCTTCTCATCTTTCAAGACTCGAGATGTGAGATTTAAGTTGAGTCTTTAGTTGTTTCGGTTTCACTGGCCTCAAAAAGGAAGGGACGCGAACACATTCTATGCTATCCCCTTAAAAGACTATTGAAAAGAAACAAAGGTTCCTCGTAAAAGTTAAAGTGAAAAGGAAGTCTAAATAAACGAAATATGTCTTATTGATCTGATGACAATTACATTTTATATATATATATATAAGAGAAAATAGCAAAATATTAGGTTCTGGCTAATCTATTTGAAGAGTGTTGGGATGCCCTTTTGGAGCCCCAGTAGAAGGTGTCAAAGGCAAAGGAGTATGCATCCTAGATGTGCCTGTTGCGCTTAAGCTCCCAACGGGCATGGTGTTTGTCGGAACCCAAACGACGTGGTTTAAAAGAGTAGCCACTAAATGATTAGGGTGCAGTTAGTTACCGAATGATTTGGTTTACTTTCTGAGTTCAGGATTATATATATACGTGGAAAGTGTCAGGCATCCTGTAATAAAATATTTACTTGTCAATATTTGCTTTTTTATCATTTACTCTATTTTTAAATTTTAATCATTAATGGTATATAAGTTTATTAGTGGTTATTAATAATTTATGTGCTATAACATTTATTTTTTTTAATTTCATAAATTTCATAATTTATGAATTTAAATACCAATCACATAAATTATCATTAATATTACTTATTCGATAAAATTATCCTAAAATTGTCTTTGTTATATATAATGTCTTTATTGATTTTCAAATTATCTTATAAGTATATGTTGAACTATTTATGAGTACACCCTTAATAATGAAAAATTTCTCTCCCTTTTTTTTAAAAAAAAAAGGAAAAAAGAATTTATAAATACACTATACATATAGGGTTAAGTTGGCTCAATTGTGATTTTTCGGATTATCCTATTTATAATTACTTCAAATAGTTTGATATTTCATGAATAGTTTCACTTTTATTTTTGATTACTAAACCCTGTGACAAGTTTGATATTTATCATTTTTTTATAAAGGATTGGTAATTTAAACATACGAATAAATTTTGAAAGGATTTAATTATAATAGACCTTGTTTATATTTATTCTTGTTGATTGCTATACCTATTTTAAAACTTTAATTTCCCATTTTAATAATGTTTTAATGTTCTTAACTAAAATTTATTCTTAACTAAAATTAACTTAATCATTCATTTTTTTATACAATTCTTGTTCTGATTAGAGATTAGATTTCTTTTTATTTTATTCTTTTAGATTTATTATTTACTTACATGATTTTTAGATACTTTTAATCATTGAAATTGAGTAATTATCTATGATTAATCTAAGGGTTAATTAATTAAAGATTATTCAAATTATATGTTACCTATGAAAAGATAAAAATGCCCCTATTGAAAACCCCATTGTCTAATAACCCTAAGGGTAAATAAGTCATTTGGCAGTATATAAAAGCCATTTTTTGGGTTCACTACTTTCCTGCCGTTATCTACCCCTGCTCATTAACCTCACTTCCTCCTTCTTTTTAGTAGTCGCTTCTCACCTTTTTCTTCTCTTAATTTTCTTTTGATTTTTTAGCACCTAAAACACTCAAGTTTGCATTTGGTTTATTTTCTTTCTCAATCAAACCAAAGACATGAACTTTTAAGGATAAATCGCCACCCATCATTCTCCCTACCACACTAGAAATTTAAGGAGGTGAGTTGTAAGGGTTAATTTTTCCTTTACCAAATCTTTTGCTTTTATTCTTTCTTCAAGATCTGCTTACTGCTTTTATCATATTTTTGTTTTCAGATTTTTCATAATTTTTATTTACTTTATTTTTTTTGTTAAGGATGTATTTCTAACAATAACAAAAAAATATTTTGTTCAACACAGGTCCATCGTGAGCAGTAGCAAAAAAAAAAGGGGAAACCCCGAATTGTGATGGGGCGGAGAAACGTGAATGCAGTGTAGATAGTAATAAGGAGGAGGTCGGGGCTGCTATTGTTCCATCCGCATGAAGAGGAATGATTAAGGATGGATTTCAAAAATGATTAAAGGAGGAATCTAGAACGGTAATTTCATTTTCTGTTCTACTTTCGTTTTCCTATTTTTTTCAATTATTAATCTTGTTATTTGTCTTTTTTAAACAAAATTATTATACACTGAAGTTATCTAGCTTGAAAGGAGATTTTTAGATGCTTGTTATGATATGCATGTTGATAAACTTATAGAATAATTTTGCACGTACATGAATTTTGATCTTCCTTCAACTATTTACATGAGAAATAGTCTTGTAGTTACCGTAAGATTTTTATGTGATCTTTCCATTTTGATCCATATATTTGATTTTATTAGTTAGATAAACATTCCTTTTATTCTTAAGTTTTCTATCTACTAATTTAAGTATACTTTTATAAACTTTAAAACTAATTTCATGAAGGATTACAAAAATTACTTAAGCATACATGGGCTTTATTCTGCTTGTGTTTTCATTTAGGTTTTTTTTATGGTTTTTTGTTTTATTTGTTAATAATGTTTAGGTTCTACATATGTTAAATTAGTAGTTTCTTTTTATCTGGTTACTGGATTCTTTATCCTTTTATTTACTAAATTCTGAATTTTTACTAGCTTTTATGATAAACTGTAAAATTCCCTTTTATTTGTTGTATCTTTCTCTTTAATGTGCTGTGTTAATCTTATTCTTAGCTTAGTTAAATAATGTTATGTATATAAGCTTGTCACTATAAGACACTAAAATACTTTTGTCGTTATGCTTCTTATCTGCTAATTGATAATTTCTTTTCATATAAATGCATAATTTATTACTATTTTTAACTCTCTTTTACTTTTTGAAATAATACTTTTAATTTTAGACATAATATACTTGAAAGTTATTAACCTCTCTTGCATTTTACGTTTGACTTGTATAATTATTTGATCTTTTTCATACTTGAGATTTATTGGCATCTTTCAGTTCTGTTAATCATGTAGGTTCGATAAAGGATGATTGTGTTCAACCTATTTCGCTCTTAATTCTTCTAAATTTAGCTAAATTTTCTTGTTATAATTTCGACTACTTATTCCTTGTAGTTTAGGTTATGTCCCTAATAATTTTTCCTCTTTTTATTTTCTAATATTTGTGGTCATGATGTTTGCTCTGCTCTTTTATTTTAATAATCATGCTAAAAGGTACCCAAATTGCTATTTATTTATGGTTGGATTTTTTATTTTCCAATTATCTTTGTCACTTGATTTTTTTTTGTAATTTATGGTTCTATAAATATTCTTATGGGAATGCTATTTAGTTAGTCAAAACTTACTACTTTTTGCTTTTCACCACCTATTCCATGTTTCTTGAAAAAAAGGTATGACATTATATATTTTCTTTTCATGGCTGTGTTTTGATTTTTATGTCTTCTAATTTGTTCTACCTTTTTCGTAGAGCACAACATATATTGGCAACATGATAAAAAAAACTTTAAATTGATCTTAGTGAAACCACAACGGTTTCGATGCCTGCTAAGCTAAATTTCTTTTTCTTCCTTCTTCCTTTATATTAAGATACAAGTATGTATGTATGTGTGTGTGTATATATATATATATATATATATATATATGTATATATATATATGTATATATATATATATATATATATATATATGTATATATATATATATATAATTTTGAGATATATCTGCTTATAAGTTATGTTTAAAAGTTTTGAGGTCTATTTTAATTACAGGATTTTGGTATCTGATATCATTTTTCCTTAAAATTTCTAGATTTCTTATGTATATGATAGCTATCGTTAATTACATGATAACTTGGTCTTCATGATACATTAGTTCTACAAGTTTATATTGTATTATTCCATTTACTTGACATTATACTGTAAGTTGACCTGTACTTATGTATTCTATTCTAAGAATGATATTTTTTCCATTTTTTGGAAATGTTAGTTTTTACTCTTTAGATGCTCTTGGTTCAATTTCTTAATCTATTTTTTGTTGAAATTTTGTAATAGGCTATTCTCACTAATTTTATTATTTCCATACTTTGAGAATAAATCATTTGTTTACCTTGGGAGTAATTTGTAATCATTTTCTTTATAATTGTCCTATCTTTAATTGAGTAGTCTTCCATTTATCCTTATTATGTAATTTTTATGTTTGAGTAATATATGTATTATCAGATTATTATTATTATTATTATTGTAATTTCGTAATTAAAGCTTATTAATATATATAAACCTCTTTTTTTTGGGAATTATCTACTCATTTGATTATTTACAAGTTACTAATTTTAACTCATTCTATATATTTTTTTATCACTAATTTTATATTCCTTGTGTTTAAATAAAATTAGTAAAATAAATGACTAATGGAAATCTTTGAATCTCGAGTTTTTTTTAAACTAGTTCATCATAATAATTCTCATATTTAACTATTAGAAATACATATTTTTATTGATAATTTGATTTTGACTATTTATGGGTGCTAATTTTTCTTGTAATATACAATTGAGCTAGATATATTTCATTTAGGTAATTGGATATAAGTATAATGTACTATTTGAAATGTTATTTCTAAAT
>CANXYI011745217.1:0-13792 GCA_948208565.1 Hura crepitans
TATGAGGAAAATGATAAAATTATTACTTTAATCTTAATTATATATTAACTTGAGATATAAATAAGAGTAGGGTTCTAAAGCATTCTCTAGTTTTAGCCCTATAATGTATTTCCCAATCATTCTTAAGTGGCGACTCTACCTAGCTTGTGGTGCCTAACTCGCATTTTCCAATAGATCATTAGAAATGATCTTAAGATTTGTCAGAACACCTTTTTACATTTTGAGATTTAAAGGGTGCAAACTAGGTTAAGCTTTTGATCATTTTGAGTTGGTCGGTCATGGAAAAGAGGGAAACAGATAGTGGGGACTCCATTAAGGGTACTATGAAACCATGCTCTAAAAATACCTCAAATTAATATAGAATATTTGTTTTTAATTCAAAATGTGCTAGAGCCTTAGAATAAGTTAGGCATCATTTTCTACCCCAAGTGGCATTTCGAAGCAAAAACTCATTTTTTACCAAATTAGGCGAGTGTTAAAAATGATATCAAATCCAAGCCTCATACCTCTAAAGTATATCAAATGGTGAACCAACTGGTCGTATGCTTGTGATGAGAAAGACGTATTATAGAGGGATAATGCTTAGATAACCATAACTTACATGACCTAACTAAGAGCTCATGTAATGACTAATAGTAACTTTCACTAGGTTATGTTGTTAACCTACATTATGTGCTATGTAAGCCTACATTTGTGACATATTTTTAATTATGCCATAATTTTGTTAAACTTATTAGGCCTTTTCATAGATAGGATAGGCTAAATGCTGCACTTTGCTTTGTTTGAACATACCCACAAATATAAGCTAAACCCTATGCTTGTGCTTTAGGTACAAGTGTCATAATGTTTAGCTTTCTACTATTCATTATTTAAACCTATCAAAACCCTCGATGTCTGTAGGTAAGCCTAACTAGGAAAGACAATATAGACCTCGCGTGTGGGAAGCTATAAAGTTAGAGGGTTTTTACATATGTTTATCGATGTTGCATTACATGCTTTTGCATCTTATAATATTTGTCAAGTGTCATAATGTTTAGCTTTTCACTATTCATTATTTGAACCTAACATGACCCTCATTGTCCATCGATAAGCCTACCTAGGAGACAACATAAACCTTGTGTGTGGGAAGTTATAAAGTTAAAAGATTTTCACATGTGTTTATCGATGTTGCATTACATGTATTTGCACTTTATGCATATCATACATCCTTATGTCCTTTCATCACAACTAATCCTCTATTTTGTAGCCACTATAAATCCTTAAGCTAGTTAGGTTTGTAATCCAAATAGGAGAATAGTTAGAAAAAAAAACTATTTCCACTTTAGACCATACATATATAGAAGGATAAGGAGAGAATGCTAATACCACATAAGACATTGATGCCAGAATTGATAAAAAATTTGAAGAGTTTGAGAAGAAGATGGTAGCTATGCTATTAAAGGCACTAGCTAGGGTTGTGCCTATAATTAGTACACCACCACTTGTTGAAACACCATTGGCTACTCTAGCTGCCCCATCAGTTATCAAGCCAATTGCCTTCAGGGGGATTATTACAAAGAAGGATGCTAAAAGTTTAGGTGAAAAGGCTAAGGGGGCCACATACTTCAATTCAAAGTATAACTTTTATGAGAACTCCAAAGATGAAAGAGGGAAAAAGGAGGTGCTGGTCTACAAAGCTAAAGATCTAGCAATGAAGAAGCTAGAGGAGAAAGCGGAGGCTATGACTCAACTCTTTACTTTGGGAAAGGAATAGACCTAGATTATATGACATTAAAATCTAAAGAGGTGATACCCTCCAAGTTGAAGATGCCAGAGTTGCCCAAGTTTGATAGACTATAGACCCGAGGACACATGTTAAGCAATATGCCACTGTTATACGTGGCACAAATCAAAGCAAGAAGCAAAAGGTAGCATCCTTACACTACAAGGGAGAATTATAAACTAATTCCATGGGCTAAAAAAGAAAGTGACAGAAGACTAGGTAAAGTGAATAGAGCCTTCTTTAACCAATATGACTGTAGAACATGCATAGAGATCACGATGAAAGACCTTGAACTACTAAAGCAGAAATCTAATGAGACCTTCTTAAAGTACTTGATAAATAGAGGTCTAGGGTTTTAGAGATAAGGAAGAAGATTGATACAACATATCAAATAAGAATATTCATCAAGAATACCAATCCTTATCTAAGGGATGGGCTTAAAGCAAAGGGGCTCAAAGATTGGGAGTCCCACAAAGACATAGCCATTAACCTAGAAGATGAAAATATAAAGGCAAGGAAAAATATTAGCAATTTCAATTAGTGGGGTTCAAACACTAGGTTTGGTAGAAATGTGAAAGTAGCTAAGGAGCTGAGAAAACAATAGAGGTATCGATTACCAGGACAAGGCATTAGTTAAACCTAAGTAAGCCGCTATCTTAATGCCTAAAGCACTTTCAAAAGGAGGGAAAGCTCTAGCCACTGCTATCAAGACTAGCCAAGAATCAAGGTCAGCCCAACCATAGATCTAATTTACACTGCAAGTATCACTAGCATATAGGGCATGACATAATAATTGCTACACCTTGAGAGATTGAATTCAAGATCTAATCAACTCTAAATAGATTCTTGATATAGAGAAGAGACAAAAGGAACATGAAGCTTATTCTAATATGCTCCACCTATGGTTATAATGAATTTTGGATTGCTTAGATGTTATGTGCTTTAGGACTTATACAGCAATAAGAATTTGGTAATGAAGAGAGTAGCTAGGGAAGAAGAATGCCATAGAGCTGTTAATGTCACCAATATATAGGCCACCCAAAATGAAGCAAGCAAGATGAACTTCAGGACTTATAGGTTGACTTAGACGTAGAACATAAGCTTATTAGTGAAAAAGAAGAGTCTTAGGCAGCTAAAGTGGTTAGGTGGTTCTAGAAGTTGAGAAAGAACATATTCCCCCTACAATAGAGAAGGAAGATGACTCTATAATGAAATAGCTAAAAAAGACACCTACTCAGATCCCTATTTGGAATCTTCTACATTAATCTCTTCACACTACTAAAAAGTAGTAGAGGCATTGTGTGTTGTAACGATGTCACTACCATATCTCCATCTTAGCTACTAGAGATAGTCAAGGGTGAGAGAAAAGATACTCTAAGCTTCTCAAGCACATATCTTCCATCAGAAAGGCATCATCACAATCACCCACAATACATCAAGGTTGAAGTTAATGGGAAGCACACAGTTTGTGTGATGGTGGATGATGGGTCTTCCATTAATGTATATCCTCTTAAAGTAATGGTTGTATACGACTCAAAGATTTTATGATTAGCAAGTCTAAACTCACTACTAGGGCTTATGACAACACTAAACGACAAGCTTATTGCACTTTCAAAGTCAAGGTCAAAACCAGGGTCATAATAAATGATGTAAAGTTTGTAGTGCTTGACATTTTAGCTAGCTTTTCCTTGCTTTTAGGAAGGCCATGGTTCTATAAGTTGGGAAAAGTACCGTTAACACTACAACAAGTGATTAAGATCTTGCACAATGGTGAGGTGGTGACCATCTAAGCTGCAAAGGAAAATCATTTGTCATGCTAGAATGTGCCAACCAAACCTTTAATGGATTTCACATAGCAGGGATCTTTTTAGATGATGTTAATGATGATCCTAAGGTAGTAAAAATGTTGAAAAAGATGAGCTACTTTCCAACCATTGGTTTGAGAAGTGATTTACAAAGGTTGGTAGCTACCATACAACCAAGAGATAGAAAGACCACAAGGGGTTAGGTTACATAGAGCCAGTGATATAGAAAAAAGGGAAGAAAGGGTTTCCCAAGATAAAAAGAGCTTCATTCCAGCTTTAGAAAGTATAAGGTATTATGGGGAGTTAGAACTATCAGTATAAAATAGAAAGGTAGTGTTAGCCTTCAAAATCTTTAATGACATATTCGACTAAGCATCCAAAAAAGTCAAAACAGCTTTTGATTTCTAGGATAAAGAGGTCATGACCAATATAGCCTTTCTAGAAATAGAGCCTACAGAAGAAATACTGACTAGAGCACTACTTGGTGCCCAAATAAAAAAGAAAAAAATAGGTGAAAGATGCTAAAGCATCCTCTACTATGGATTTTTTTAATATTTTATTTGTACCCGAGCTATTTGATAATGATATTTCTATCTCTGATATTTATAAGATGAATGATTTTGCTTTTTTTGGTGATGTCATTTGACTATATCATGCATAACGATAATCATGACATGTTTGACATTAATTCAATTTATACTACCCTATTTAATCTTAATACAATAGAAAGTCCTAAAGAAATCTTAATTGCATCTGATGTAACTCTTAATTAATGGATAAGATTTGAGAGAATAATTAAAAAATGTTAAAAAGTCTGTAACTGGACCTATAAAGACATGCCTATGGTTGATAAAAAGATAGCAAAACATGCCATCCAGACTTACCTAGATGCAAAGCTAATAAAATAGAAGCTAAGAAGGATGATACCAGAATTGGCTGAGAAGATAAAAGAGGAAGTGCACAAACAGATTGAAGCCAAGTTCTTAGAGGAAGTACAACATTCAATTTGGTTAGCAAATATAGTACATGTTGCCAAGAAAGACAGTAAAGTTAGGATACACATAGATTATAAGGATTTAAACAAAGCATGTTTGATAGATGACTTCCCTTTTTTGCACATTGATATATTAGACAATAGCGCTACTAAGTGTAAAATGTATAACTTCATTAATGCATATGTTGGGTACAACTAAATCCTAAATAAGATATCTGACAAGATTAAGACAACCTTTATTACCAAGTGAGGCACTTCTTACTATAGAGTTATGCCTTTTGAATTATAGAATGCTAGAGCTACTTACCAGAGGATGACTACAAAGATACTAGATGAGTTTATTCATAAAAAAGTGGAGGTTTACATAGATGACATGATGATTAAGTCTACTACTAGATAAGAACACTTTGAAGCTTTGGAAAAGTTCTTTCAGGAGATCAACAAGTATAACCTATGCTTAAATGACAAGTTTATGTCTTTAGAGTTAATTTAGGTGAACTTTTGAGGCATATAGTCAGCCAAAGAGGAATCAAGGAAGAGAAATGCCAGTACTAAAGAAGGAAAAAGAAATAATGGGCTTTTTGGGTATAATTCAATACATCAGCTAATTCATTCCCAAGCTCACCCCTATATGTGAATTATTTTTCAAACTTTTAGGAAAGAATCAACTAGTCAAGGGGAACAAAGATTGCTAGAGAGCTTTTGATATTATCAGAGAGTACTCAGCAAATCTATCGATTTTTCAAGCATCAAGGTTGAGCAAGCCTTTAATCTTATAGTTATCTATAGAGGAGAACTCAGCAGGGGTAATGTTGGCACAAGAAGACAAATTTGGATTTGAGTATGCCATATACTACTTAAGTAAGAAGTTCCTCCCATATAAGGCAAAGTATGTAAAGGTTAAGAAGATATGATTAGGTGGTTTAGGCCTAAAAAAAGCTCAAACATTATTTTAACTCTTATGTAGTGTAGGCACTAGCAAAGCACAATCCCTTGAGATACATATAAATGGAACCATCTCTAATTGGATGAATAGGCAAGTGTTACTTTTGTTATATGAATTTGACATCCAATACATAACAAGGAAAATAATAAAAGGGTGAGCAGTAGCTGAATTTCTAGCAAGTCATCTGATTGAAGGTGATTTGATGGAATTTAAATCCCAGATGAGGATCTAGCCCTGATTATGGTACAAAGATGACAAATGTTCTTTGATGGAGCTACTAATAACAAAGGAGCAAGTGCAGGCACAATTTTGATAATGTCGAATGGGGAGAAATCACCACTAGCTAAGAAATTAAGATGCAAGGTAACTAATAACATTATAGAATATTAAGCTTGTATCTATAGACTTGAAGAACTATTAACTCTCAGTGCAAAAAACAATCGAGCTGTTCAAAGATTCATCATTGGTGATATACTCAGCTAATGAAAATTTGTCCATTCGAGAAGAGAAGTTATTGCCCAGTGTAGCACACATGAAGTCCCTCAACTAAATGTTTAAAAAATGTACTTTCTGCCACGTCCCAAGAGGTAAAAATTAGCTAGTTGATGCTCTAGCCAAATTGGTTTCTATGTGGGCCAATCCTCAAGGAGTGATCATAAAACCAATTATTATTACCACTTTAAAGAAAGCTTTAGAACAAGATGATGAGAAACCATTGTTTTATGATATATAGAACTACTTGGAAAAGGGGCATCTACTAGAGAAAGCTATAGAAAGGGATAAAAAGGTACTAAGATGGTTGTTCACTTAGTTTATTAGTGTCAATGGAACTCAGTACAAAATATAAATCTGATGGCATTCAATTCCTATGCTTAGATGGGAAAAAGGCTAATAAAGTTATGAAAGAGATACATTTAAGGTCTTATGGCATGCATATGAATGGTCTAACATTTACAAGAAAAATCGAGCTTCAGGGATTCTTTTGGCAAACCATAGTTCATGATGGCTTAAAATATGTTTAAAAGTGTCAAAAATCCTAGCAACATGGAGATTTGAACCATCTATCAATCTCAAAATTTCACAATTTATCATCTCTATGGCCATTTGCTACTTTAGGGATAGACATAATTGGTGAAATACATCAGACAACCTCTAATGGATACCATTTTATTATGGTGGCTATCAATTACTTCTCTAAGTAGATTAAGGCTAAATCTTTTAAGAAGTTAGGAGTAAAAGAAATGGCAAAGTTCATTGAAAAGAACTTGATCTATAGATGTTGGGTTTTACATCATATAGTCTCAAAGAATGAAGTCCAATTTTAGGCTAGGACTAAAGCACTTTTATAGAAGTATAAAGGACAACACCATAAGTCCTCTATTTATAAACCATAAGCCAATAGAGTGATCAATGTAGCTAACAAAAGTATTAAAAAGATCCTAGTCAAAATGGTCAAAATCTATCAAGATTTGGCAAATAAGCTTCCATTTGCACTTTGGGATTACAAAATGATAATTCGAACTTTAATTAGAGCCACTCCATTTTCTCTCATATATAAAACAAATGCAATACTTTCGATAGAGATAAAATTGAAATCACTAAGAGTATTTATCGAAGCTTAAATTTCTGAAGCGATATGGGCTAAACATGGGTTACAACAGTTAAACTTTTTAGATGAAAAACAAATGAAAGCCAACCACCACAATCAGGTTTATCAAAAGCGCATAGCGAAGGCTTTCTATAGAAAGGCTAAGAGTCATAAGCTAAAGATATGGAACTTAGGAATGACGGATCTAAAAGGGAAGTTTAAGCCAAATTAGGAAGGACCCTTCATCTTTAAATAGCTACTACCAAAAGGCACCACTGTCTTTATAGACTATGACAGCAATGATTTAAAGAGCCCATCAGCATAGATAAATTAAAAAGGTTCTATGGCTAAAAAAAGGGCCCTACTAGTTAAAATTTGAAAAACGCTGGCCTTTCTAAAAATGGGCACCCTGATAGGGTGAAAATAAAAAAAAGGCACCCTATGTAATAATTAGAGGCTGAGAGAAAATAGCCAATAAAGAAAACCTATAAAGGCTGATTAAAGATAGGAGTTAAGACATATTTAAGATCTCCCTTGATTAAACATGAAATTGTATTATTGCATTAATGTTATGTTGTAATTATCATAAATACTATAATGATGTAAGTAGATAGGACCATATTGACAAGCTAAGCCAGACATTTCTTGGACTAAGATGACATAAATTTTATTTATGAAAAAGTTCATATAATATTACTTGTACGTAGATGAGAAAAAAAACCAATAAAAAATCAATCGTCATATAAATCTTTTGCCTTTTGTTACTTCCACTGCCACTTTACATCTTTAACCACCCTGATTGCTTATCTCTAGTAGTACTTATCAAATATTCTTCATATTCCTTAGAAGTATAATGTGAATAGCCACCTTCACTAGTAAGCGTCTCCAATGGTCATAATAACCAAAGGCAAAAGTAATAATCAGATTTCCCCCAAAAAAATGATAAAGGGCATGTAACAATGCATTTCATCTTCCCAAATTGCCACATACAATGATCCAGGTTACAAAAAGTAACCCTGTGTAGTCCAACCAAGGGAATACAACTAGATTACTATGTCACATATACGTTAGAATAAACCATGGGCATTGAAAGCTTATACTTTTATCAGTTAAAGCTTCTAACCAGAGGGCCCGTTACTCGACATTAGGAAACTAGTGTAGCAAAGTGCAAGGTAGTAGGAATCTTAGATTGTACAAAGCAATAACATGAGGTAAGGGATCAACCAATAGATATAGCTTTTCCTAAAGCCAAATTTAAAGAAAGAAAGCCATTAGGAATTAAAACCCAGAAAAAGGCTTCTTAAGCAAAAATTGCTTCTAAAGCAAAAATTAGGCTAAGGATGAGGTGAAAACTAAAAGGGCATTCCATCCATGGAAAAAAAGGTAACACAAAAACTTAGAAAGGCATGTTGCTAGGATGATACCTGAAAATGAAGTGGGCTCCCATGAAAGAAGTTGGCAGCTTCAGACTTTATAACATTCATACCTAAAATGGTTTCAGCTAGAATTAGAGGGAAAGGGTTCAATCCACCCTTAAGCTATTCACCATATCAAAAAGCTAATGGTCACCAAAATTTTAATCTGAGGTGACTGTGAGATACTTGGCATAGAAAATAAATAATATGGCCCTAGCACAAAGTAAAAAGATATATATATACCCATCAAAAAAGGATAATGAAGTGTCTAATGTCATATCTTTTTTTAGGACCCACCTCATAGCTAGAAAAGAAAGAATACTAATGTGTCCACTACCTCATAGGGATAATTTAGAACACAATTAAGGTAGTAGGGTAAATCACCATAGGAATATGAAACACTTAGGATGGTAAAAAATTCCTTTGACAAGGGGCACAATTCTTGGTGTGAAACCAAAACACATAAAACTACAGATCTTAGAGTTGAGTTACAATGTATAAAAATGATAGGATTAGGCTGACCTGGTTAAAAAATAGAGATAAAAGTGCACTAGCCTAAGTTAAAGGAGCATCAAGCATTTTCTTCAGCTTGCAATCAAATTCTACACTTATGTCACCCAAAAATTGGCTAAGACGAGGATCTGTGAGCATTAACGCACGCATTTATATAAGACTAAGGCAAAAATGGTTATTTTGAGACAAAGAAAAATAGTCATTTTGATAAAAGTTAAAACGACAGTTTTTTTTATCTCAAATTGATTGTTTTTTATTAAAAGGCTAGTTTTTTTTCTTTTTTTCACAACTTCCTCATAAGAACTTTCTCACATATTTTAGAACTCTCCAAACACTCTTATTTACACATACAAGCCATAATATGCCTATAAGATGCCAACAAAGTTATCCTAAAAGGCAATCGATTCTAACACACATGGTGCCACCTGAGTGGTTATCATAAAATGAGGCGGACAAATTCTAGAGGCTCTTTACCATTAATTTTATAAGTAACAAATACATGTGCACCTACGCATTATAAGAGCTTAGAGCACTATACCACATATCCCAAAGTGACCATGAGTTCTTTAGCATTCTAAAGTATAGATAGGTGCATCCATCCAACACAGTCACCATCAAATTTGGAGGCTAAGGCATTTGATACCAATTGTCCTTCACTCAATTCATTAAGCTCCTATGACGACTAGCCGACAGGTTCATAGAGTTACCTAAGGTGCTTATAGAGTAATAGGCTCTCTTTGGCTAAATTGGCATAGTTAACTAGGCTAGCAAAACTAAGGCTACAACACTCAAGAGCCCACTTTTTGATACTTAAATCAGGTGTCAGCAATATCTCACTTAACATGCACCCACAGCATAGGTCAAATCAATTGGATCGAGGTGTACAATTTATGGGCCATAGAGTAAAAAGTGCAGTTCAATCCCACATCGATGATCCTAGAGCACCTATATCGAGGTAGTCATAATCCTAACAAGGGTATAATGGTTAGAGGTGTCATTATAGCCTTGCTCGTAAACTTGAGATTGAGAAGGAGCATATGGGCTATCTACTTGAGCAACATGTTTTCTTAGATAGAAAAACTGTCTTGGTCATAGAGCTAACATATATCAATTCTCAGGTTTTGGCTAGATATCTTTTCTACAAAAAGGAAGAGCTGGCCACTAAAGCATGACATCAGTAAGAGGATCCAAAAGAAGGTGACATAGATGATATAGTGTTTGCTATAACTCTTAAAGAGATCTAATTGACTGTCCATTACTAAAAGGACCCTTCGGCCTACTAAGATTATGAAGGTAGATAAATGTGCTAACCTATCAGTGACACCTCCATTGGATATCTTCGTAACCACTATGATGGTAAAGATTATAAAGCTGATCCAGGGCATGGAATTTCGAATGAACTAGCAGTACATCAATATATATCAAAGGCTCAATCGAGTAGAGGCTTATCTGAAACACTTGAGCTATTCTTTATCTCTAAATTCATCTTCAAAGCCACAGAACCCTTTTTCCCCTCCTTTCTTTTCTCTACCTTTTCTTTTATATTACATTTTGTACATGTAAACACATTAGTTATAGAAAACTTCAAAGCTTTTGTACTAAAATATCTAGTTATATATAAAATTGTCTATTTTATTCTAAATTTACATCTTTCCATATGATAATCACACCACATGATAAAAAATGAAATAAGGATAATGTTGATGAATGTTGAAATGAAATAATAAATACAAATTTATGAGAATCAACAAACTCATAGGATATAATTCACATAATAACATGCATTTAAAATGCTAATTTTGAACCTTACACAATTTGCTCCTTCTCACAGGGGGGCAAGATCGCCGAACATGCACTTAGTAGAACTATTTCATACATAGCTCCTCCAACTACAAGGGGCAAGCTATAAGCTTTTTCAAGCTTACATAATTCATGAAGTCTTAAAATTGTAGCATGGCACCACACTCTTCTTGTCAACCACTCTACTATAAGAGGGCAAGCATACTAACTTTGATTCAAGAATAAAAAACAAAAAATTATCATTATATGCAATGACTAACTCCTCAGAAGCCAAAAAAAAGTCGCACTTACCTAAAATCTCAAGTTATTAATAGTACTTCTCGAGTAATGAATAGTGACTTCTAGGAAATGAATAATATTTTTCTAACAGATGAATAATATGTGTTATAAATAGGTCATGGGTGAAATTTGAAGTGAAAATAAGATTAATTAGAAGGTCAACGGCAAATAACAAGTATATAACTAAATAGTATTTTTAGCAAAAAGATATTGCCCATTTTGCATTAGTTTCAATCAAGTTAACCTAAAGGATACCATTTCAGGTAATTAATAGAGTTCTTAAGCATTAATTTTTATGGGATAAATATTAAATATGAAAATTAAGGATTTATGGGAATAAGTCCAGGGAAATAAATTGATATGAATAGTACCCATTCAGCTTAATGCCCTTTTTATGACAATTTGGCTCAATTGACCTGGGGATCAAAATTGGCCATATTTAATATCATTTTGGGAAATTAAAATTATGAAAAATATGTAGCTTTGTTAATGTAATGTTGAAGACATATTTAAGGAATTAAGAAGGTAAATTATGTGGACCATTATATCAAATAAACATATAATCTTAACCATTAAACTCCCTAGTCTAAATAGCATTATTATTCTTCTTCCTCATAGGAAAAGAAGATGCTTTCTTCTTCTTGAGCCAAAGAAGAAAAATGCCATATTTAGGCAAAAATCTCTCTATTTTGTTCAATTTTTTTTCCACCAAATCACCTCTAAATCTCATGTTACACCTTTCTTTCCATTCTTTTAACCTTGGAACCAAATTCTAAGCTCAATTTTAGAGATTTTTGAAGAGTGAATAGTAACATGAATGTTAACCCATATGTAAGTTTCATTTTTAGTTTTGATATTTCAAATAGGTAGATATAGTATCCAATTGCAAGTAAATGTGATTAATTTGAGGATTTGAATGAATATCAATTTCTTATGATTTTTTATGAAAAGTTGAATATGGAAGTTTAATTTGAGAGGTATGGATGATGGAAAAGCATAATTAGAGGGCTTGAAGTGCAATAGGATATTAAATAAAGATTTTTAATGCTTAAATGAAGGTAAGTATATTCTAGGTTTGTGAAAGTATATTCTAGGTTTGTGAAATTCAAATTTGTGCATTAATTATGTGACAATGTGATTATTAGCACGAATATGAAATTTAGAATAAATGACTAATTCTAAAATAACATTGATGTGTGTTAGAAAGTTAAAGATGGTTAAATTATGAAAATGATGGATTTAAAAATGAAACTCCATTTTTGGCCAACTGGTATGTAATGGAGGATTGAAGAAGTTGTTTTGAATATCTATGTGATTGTATAGAAAAATTGCTTATGGGAATGAAAGTTTGATATATAGAAAATGGAATTGAAAATTTGAGAATATACCTTCTAGGTGGAATTCTATAATTATGCCTAATATGAAAAGATTGAAGTTTTAAATTTAGGCATAGTATGGGATAATTAAATTGAGGATCGATTGCATATGCTAAATAAATGTATAAATGCATATTTATATTACATGAAAAAGAAAAGGGTGAAAGTGTTACTACAAAAGGCCAAAATTGGTGTGACATGGAATATGTGTAATGTCTTTGAACTTCTTGTAATTAAGCCATGTTGTGTGTTTTAGTATGTGGATGATGGGTGATAATGAATTATCTTGTGAACTAAAATTTAAGGATTTATAAATTGTTCATTATGATTAAAGGTCGCCATTTAAAGGAATAAATAATTTCTTTAAGTTGAATTTATGAATATAATATGTATGTATGTATATTAACATATACATGATGATATGTATAATCCTAGATAAAGTTATATGCCACGGGTGTCGAATCCACCAAAAATAATCTCCTACTCTCTAGACACAAATAAATTGTAAATAGGGTGAGCAAGGTCAAATCCACAGGGACTAGATTAATTTAAATCTTCTCAAAACCAAGACAATTAATTCAAACAATTAAATAGGGATTTTATGTGACTAAAAATTAAAATAACAATTCAAATTAAATAAAAGACATAAAATTAAATGAAAATTCAGTTGATAAAAGCCTAGGCAAGGATTAATTTCAGTTCAGTTCTCAAGATTGATCATGGGCATGAAAGATACTCAAATTATTATTTCAACCAATCAGTTATAACTATTGAATACCATCTAATAACCAATTCCTCCTTAAGAATAGATTAATTAAAAAACCTTAATAATTAATCCCTAATTAATTGAGATAGTCCTAGAATACCGTCTTAGGATTTAACTCGTTAAAAGCATTAAGAATTAAAGGAACCCGATTCTAACCAATAAACTTGACACCACAGTTTATCACAATTAGCTTGTGTATTTTCACAACATAGTTCGTCAGTTGGTTGCTACTAAAATTAAATTTATTAAGCAATTATCTTCTCAAAAATCTAAGTAGTATTTACTATTAAATTAATCATACAATTGGCCATATTGTAGAATCAATAAAACAACAATAAAAATATATAATAAAAAATATACAAAAACTAAAATAATAAAAAGAAGAGAAGATATTGATTAGATCTCATAATCCTTATTGAACATAAACTTTAATAATCTTTGGCTAGAAGGAAGAAATTAGCCATACATGTTTTTGACAGACACAGCAGAAAAATATTCAAAGTCTCCATTCTAGAAGTATTGTTCACATTTTTTTTTCAATCCATAAA
>CANXYI011745310.1:0-22950 GCA_948208565.1 Hura crepitans
TACCTTATTTTATGTCCATTTATTTACTTATCATCATCTTATAATATTTAAGTTTGATTAACAGTTGGTTATGAATTTATTTTGACAGTCGACATTTGACCTAGAAAGTTATAGGTCATTTTTGGTCCGACCGGATAGTTACGGGTCATTTCTGGCCGACAGTTTTAGGTCTTTTTACTATGCATTTATAAATCAAGTTTAAGTCTAATTCAAGTCAAAAATTTAAGTCCAATTACATCCATTTTAAGTACCATTCATATGAAACTTCCTACATGGTCCATTTAACAGGACATTTATAAGTCATTTTCCTATTTTCATACACAGTTATAAGCTCGTAGCCTTAGTTCACTGACTCTATTTCATGCCAAAATAACTTACCATTATAAACTACTCATCATCTCACATTGTACAACTCATAATGCCATTCATATTGGCCTAAAATGCCATTTCCATTTCATTATACAAATGGTGCAATTAACAACTCATGTTTAGGCTATTTTAGGTCACTTTTGCCTATGTTTTAAAAGTCTATTTTCCAGCCACTTTAGGTGCCAACTTTTAGTCACATTTCCCATACCAAACTTACTATTTTACATCCTATATTTCTGCACCTAATTGTACCTACTTCATGTAAATTTCATGCCATACATCATACGCTCATGCCATTATGCTAATCATACACACTAACTACCATGACATGCCATACTTACCATGCAACTCTATGGCACATACCTCTTAGCTAAACATAGTTTTTGGACATACACATGCATTTTGCCACAAGTTCCCACACATGCATGTCCCATATCATCATACTAGCATATGTATACATGCATAAACCTCATATCATGCATGCCATGCCATTATACAACACATATATGCCTTGGCCATACATGTCACACACATGTACATGCATTATTTCACCACATTCACCACCTATACTTACATTCCTATCCCAACACCTAATTTGTACCATGATTTACACAACATACATGATTCACGTACCAAAGTCCTTCATGGAATCTCTTACCTATGCCATACATTATCCAAGACCATGCCATTTTCCACTATACTCATACATATATCATTTAATCCTATAATATAAACCTTATTTGTCATCACATACACTAATATTTCATGCCATAACACACCATGCACACACCTATACCCTCTTGGCCAAAGTGAGGCCATACCCTTGCCACCATTCTTTTCCACTAAAGCATCTCACAAATCATTCATTTATTATGGCATAAGTATTAATGTAAGCTTAATTCACCATTACACATATACTAACCATCAAAACCATGAATTCCATACAAGGTTTCTATATAAATCATACATGAATTTAACATGGCATGCTTGAAATACACTAAATTCATATGCATTATCACCTTTAAAGTTTTTTTTACACCATAGCACCCTTAATATCCTTGTTGATCACCACCCCTCCCTTGGCCTATATACACATGATTTTGGCTTAGAAAAATCCTAAAATATCCCATAGACCTCCAAATGAAAGTCTAAGGACATAAGCATCTTCAGAATGATGAAATGCCTTAGGAAATAAAATAAAAAGGGAAGAAGAACACTTACACAAAAAGTTTGTTTCTCAATCTCCATTTGATGGACATTTAGAGTACCTTGAATTTTCTTGACTCTTATGGTTGACTATTGCCTTAACAAACCTTCAAATACCAATTCTCAACTCATCAATGGAATTTAACCTTTAAATACCAATTCTCAACTCATCAATGGAATTTTAGTGACAATTTAGTGTAGAATTAAGCTTGAAAAGGCAGAAAAATAGTGGAAGGAAAGGGAAAGAGGCATTAGGTAAGGAAGAAGAAGTAAAAGAGAAAATAATGGAAAGGTGAGTAGATGTTGCCAAATGGATGACTAAATGGCATCATGATCCTTTTATAGTGGGGCTAGGTGGCTCAAATGGTGTCACTTATCTCCCGAGCTGCTAAAAAATGCTCGATTTCAGCTAAAATTTTGGGAAATTTTAAAAATTCACTTGGACCTCTATAAATTATCACATTAATTCTAAAAATCCTTAATTGTGCCTATTTTGGGTCTTATAAAATTTACCAAAGTCCTTCATCAAGATAATTAAATAATTGCCTTAGTTTATGTGCAAACCTCAAAATTTAGAAGAAATACCAAATGAACTTAGAATTTAAAAATTCCTTCATCAATAGTCTTAAGAGAATTTTTGACCTTCTGTTTATTGTATTTTTAGGTCTGTTCGGCCACATCCCAGGTCATTTTTGGCCCAAATCCATCTGACCCCATAGACCACTATATTTTGGCCTAAAATAATTTATTGGTTTTGCTAAATTTTTAAACTAAGCCATTTTCATTATTTTATGGCCTCTTAAAGTTTAACGACTAGTACGCCCACCTTAGTCCTCATGAAGCTGACTTAAAACTCCGAGCACACTTTTTGACACCTTAAAAGTACTATTCACAGAGCCTAAACTTATGGGCATTACAAAACTGACCAAGATTTGGCAGACAAGCTTCTATTCATACTTTAGAGTTATAGAACAATAGTTCAAACTTTAATAGGAACCACCAAATTTTTCTTAGTTTATGAAACAAGTATAGTTCTTTTTAGTGCAAATTGAATTACAAACATTAAGGGTAGTTATGAAAGCTATACTCAATGAGATAACATGGGCTAAGCATAGATTGAAAAACTAAACTTATTAGATGAAAAATAAATGAAGGCCAATGATTATAGCCAGGTTTATTTGAAATGCATGGCAAAGGTGTTTGATAAGAAGGCTAAAAGTCATAAGTAAAAAATAGGAGGCTTGTTTTATAAATAAATAGGATCGAAGGTAATGGATCTAAAAAGGAACCTCGAGCCAAATTGAAAGGGTCATTTCATCCTCAAAAAATTATTGCCAAAAGGTGTTATTATCCTTATAGATTGTGATGGTAATGAATTCAAAGAGCCAATCAACATTGACTAGTTGAAAAGGTTCTATGGGTGAAAAAAAAAGCCATATAGGTTAAAAACTAAGAAAAGATGGCCTTGCTAAAAATGGGTGCCCTGATAAGGTGAAAATTGATAAAAGGCATCTTATGCAATATTAGGGGCTAAGAGAAAATAGCTAATCAAGAAAACTTATGAGGACTAATTGGTGATAGGAGTTAAGATGAATTTAAGATCTCCTTTGATGAAGCAAAAATTATACTATTATATTAATGTTATGTTGTGAATATTATAAATGCCATAATGATACAAGCAAATAGGACCATATTAATAAGCTAAATCAAGCATTTCATAGACTAAAGTGATACAGACCTTATTTGTTATAAAGTTTAGGTAATAATGCTTTTATAGAAGGAGAAGAAGTAGGTAATAAAGTATTAATTTTATCTGAACTTTTGGCCTTTTACTATTACCACTACTGCTTTGCATCTTTAACCATTAAGATCTATTATCTCTAGTAGTAGTTGTTACCCACTTTTTGTACTTTTCAGAAGTATAAAATTACAAGCAAAAATAGGAGGAACATTTATCTTTATATGTAAAACCCCTCTATAAGTCATGATAACTTTAGGCAAAAGTAATAGTCAACCTTTTCTAAATGATAAAATGTGGTTAATAATGCCATGCACTTCCCAAAACTACCTCACAAAATGGTTCGACATATAAAAAGTAACTTTGTGCAATCTAACTAGGGGAACACAACCAGATTCACCGCTATGCTACACATATGACAACACTATCCATAGGCATCTGATATTTATGCTTTCATTATTTATGGCTCTTAACTAGGTAGTCGACTATTTGACATTAGAAAAATGGTGCGCTATTGCATGGGGTAGTAAATGTCTTAGACTATCAGAAGCATTGACACGGGGGGAGATTATCAGGTAGATGTAGCTTCTTTTCTAATCAAACCTAAAAAAACTTATAAGGAATGAAATCCTAAAAAAGGGCTTCTTAAGTAAATATTAGGCTAAAGGTGCAGTGAAAACCAAAAAGGCAGTCCATCCAAAAAAAGTTGTAAGGAATGAAAACCAAAAAAAGGGCTTCTTAAGAAAGAATTAGGCTAAGAGTGGGGTGATAACTGAAAAGATAATCCATCCAAATAAAAATGTAACATGAAAACTTGAAGGGGTGTATTACTAAGATATATAACTAGAAAAATGGGCTCCCTATGACATCCTTTACCTAATTCGATCACCAAATTGTAATAAAGAGCGATACACAAATAGATATCCAAATAACTCTTACAGAAAACCTTTATTAAGTAAAAAGCTTATTATAAAGATCAAAAATTTTTTGGCATGCACAGAGTTGTAAAAAAGTGGATTTTCAAAAATTATTTTTCAAGGTATACTACTAGGGTCCTTGTGCTAAAATTTTGACAGCATAACAGTTGTACCGGCACTATAAAAAATAGTAACCTACATAAAAACAACACTTCTAATATATCTCATCACATCTCTACATCATTTGAGTCTATTTGACCCTCTAATACATCTCAACATACTCAATCCCAACATATATCAAACATGCATAAGGAAGAGATATCATACAAGTAAAGCAACAATACACAATCTTAGTAGGAAAGTGACAATGCTATTTTAAAAGAGTTACAAATTTAGATACAACAAAGTTAGGCCTAATCCCTCAATTACACAAGAGTACCAATATACTATTACACCACATTATCGTACTATGAAAAACAAAATATTAAAAGAATTCTTCTCTTAATTAGTCTTTTGATATTGAGGCTTTGACTCTAATATGCTTTCCTTAACCTACACATCATAAAATGAAATGATGGCTAAGTGAATGCTTAATGGTATATTCAACTAAATATATGTATGCTCATATGCATATCATGGAAAAACATTATTCACATAGATTTTATGTTAAAATACGATTACAAAAACACAATATAATCATACCTATGCATTGCAATAATAATCCAACATAAGTTAGGAGAATTTATTATGCATAAATACAAGTTTATAATAAGCATAACTAATCTTACATGTCATCATATAATCACAACATCATTGATAATCTCATTCCCAACATATGTGCAAACTTTAACTTAAGATTTCATAATTCTTATCTTCATGTTAAAATAATCATTTTATACCTATACCAAAAGGCAATAGACCAAAATTGGATAACGGGACAAATGGTGCTCGGACACTAAATGTTTTTTGAAGGCTAAATATTACTTGAAGGTCATATATAGTTGCCCATATACCAAATATGGTTACCTAAAGGCCAAATATTACCTGTAGGTTAAATATTTCCCAAAGGCTAAATGTGGTTACTCGAATACCAAATATTGCCTAAAGGCTAAATGAAGTACCCATGGGTACCTTCGCTACTAGTATGACTCCCTACATTACTAGTCAACCTATCTAATCTAGGTTGTCAAATCATATGGGGCATCACCATTATAAATTTAGGTTTCACCTTTTTAAGTAGTTTGTAATAATCTATTCTTGTTTCCAAAATTTATTATGACAATGCACATCCATCATCACATCCATGAGTATAAAAGCATCACTCTTGTTTGCATATATTAATATAATATCATATAGCACATCATGTAACTTTAACCACTTCAACCATAGACAAGCCAATAATACCATACATGTATATTCCATGCTATTATGCTCACACTATGAATTCATTCATAATATACACATGTAAGACCACCATTTATTTATCTTGATGACCATTCGACCATACCCATTTTCTTACACACATATACACCAAAATGAAACATATACACTAGGCATAAAAAAGTAAAATGCTCACTTGTCAATAGATCATAACACTTAATTAGGCATAAACATGTCAAGACATCTCACTTTTATCATGTTATACATGTAAGACCAATATATGCATAAAAATGAACTATAATACATGGCATTTCGTCATCCTTTACATTTTAAGTAAATTCTATATAGCTAAACTTAACCACCTAAATTGGCATACATATACATTAAGCCATCATCATTATATATGTAACACTCGTAATTTTTCGATATTATAAATAGGGACCCCTAAATAGTAAATAGTACTTCCAAGAACTTGGGATGAACTGAGGCTATAGACTAGTAGAATTAATTAAAATATAATTATGGGTGAAATTTAGAATCCAATTGAAAGCCATTTGATTGTAAAGTTTATTTGTTAGTGTCACATGAATAGTGACCTTTTAAAAGTGCTCAAAAAATTCTAAAAATAGCATGACTTGAAGGTTGAAAACTTTAACTAAGCCAATGGATTTTGTTTTAGAATTTTTTGAGATTAGAAAGTAATTAAATGGAATTAATTTATAACATCCTTACCTAAAAAAAATTTAGAGAAAACATTTGATTTTTGGGAGATAAATAAAATACTGATTTTGATGATTTTTGGAGCCATTGGTTGGATATTTTGAGAATTGGAGCATGAGATAGGAATTTTTAAAGGGAAATTTGCTAAGATTAAATCCTAGCCATCTATTTGCCACTTGGCAACCATCCAACCCTCCATTCCATACTTAAAAAAAGACCTAGGCCTTTTAAATAGCCATTTTTATCCTCTTTTGCCCCTTAAACCCGAAGCCACTCCCTTTCATAGAATCCCAAATTTTTCTTCTTTTCTTTAATGGCTAAAAAACTATAACATTCACATGTAAACATACTAAAATCAGCTCCACTCTTCACTCACCCTTATTCTAGTGGAAATTTATCTTGAGATGGCTTAGAAAGTGAGCTTTTCAAGTGAGGTGAATAGTGACCAAGGTGAGTAAAAGGGGTTATTTTTAATTCCTAATATTTTTTAAGATGGGAATTAGGTTATTTCATGTATTTATGAGCTTAGATTTAAGTTTGGTTACATGTAGAATTTTTGATGAATTTTTATTTATAAGATATGTATATGTTTGTAGATAAAGAAAGAGAGGTGGTGGAAAATAGAAAAGGCCAATCTTGAGGGAAGAATTAAGAGTCATTTAAAGGATTGAGTAAGTGGATTTAATGATTCATGCATTTTGCTTTATGAATTTGTGTAATTTAGTCATGTGCATGTGTATGGAAGCTGTATATTTGTGTGTTATGGCATAACTTTGCATAAAGAATGAATTGGGATGGTGTGTGCAATATGTAAGGCTTAAATAAGGTGGAAAATAGAGAGAAAACAAGGGTATAATAATGAACATCACTTGCCTGAATGGCAAGGTTAGCATAATTTAATGGATATATTTATTATTAAATAGTACATGGTGTGTAATTAGTAAGAATTAAAATGATCAATGTATTTTGAACACTTAGATTAGAGAAATAAGGAGCTTAAATAGATTAGGTTAGTGTAGTCGAATGAGATATTATGGTAATTATGTAACTTAAAGCTAAATTGTTAACATATATGAACAATGAGATTTGATGTCAAATAATGTAATAATAAATTAAATGAGCCAAAGAAATATGGAATGTTGCATTGAGTGTTTTGAGTTTTTTAAATGAATAATAAAAGAAGAAATTTCAATTGGGTAGAGATGCTACCTTTTTCACTTTGGGGTTACAAAATAATTGCAGAAACTTCAACAGGTGCAACACCATATTATTTGGTGTATGGAATAGAAATAGTGTTACCAAATGAAATAAAGGTTCCATCTTTAAGAGTTGTATAAGAAAAGAAGATTCAAAAACTAGAATAGGCACAAGTAAGATATGAATAACAAGTTTTGGTAGATGAGAAATGCATGAAAGCTTTATATCACATGCAATTGTACTAGAAGAGAATGGCTAGAGCTTATAAAGCCAAGTACTATTAGAGAAGATGATCTTATGCTAAAATAGACTAAGCCACTATTAACATATCTTTAATAAAAGTTCAAGCTTAATTGGAAAGGCCTATATCTAGTAAAAAAGATACAAAGGCATGGAGTTGTTAAGTTGTTTAATTTGGAAAGTAATGAATTTTTAGATCTTATGAATATGGATAGGTTAAAAAAGTACTTTTACTAAGAAAAAGAGTTCTCTAAGTTGAAAATCTGAAAGGGTGGTTTAGGGAAAAATTAGGATACCTGATAAAGTGAAAACCTAAGGCACTTTATGAAAATATTCAAGCAAGAAAACCTGAGAGGACTGGTTGATAATGGTAGTGTTATTAAGGATAATTAATGTTTATACAAAGATTAAATTAGTCAAGTTATGATGGCAAAAGTGCTTTTTGAAATCATCATTCTATAAGCTAACTTCTAGTGGAGAACATTAATGAGTAAGTAAATTTTACCTATTTACAAAATCTCCTTCTAGGTGTAAAGTTTGTATTCGTATTCTTTCTTTTTAAAGAAAGAATTCTATTATCTCTTATAGAACTTGTTACCCAAATGTTGTATTCTTTATCTAAATTTGTATCACTAGTCCTTGGATTGGGCATATTTCCTAGTATAAAACAATGTTCCACTAGTTAAGAAAAGAGTGTAAGAAGTAACGAGTCAAAGCACCACTTTGGAAGCTTAAAGATTTATTAGGAATTCTCTGCCTTAATCCAAACTATCTTTGGATATAATAAGGGATATAAAAAGTGGTATGTCTTAAGCCAATTAGTGGAGCATAACTAGAATGGCAAAATAGGATAAAATGAGTAATCTTCCACCACTTTTACATCTATTTGACTTCCAGAGCAATGGTACTACTAGGTTATAAAACTAACTCTTCTTAAGTTTAAAATTTCCTCTTTACTCGCCTAAAACTATGATGACTAGCAAATAACTGGTTTAAAGATTTTTTTGGAGGTCTTAAAAGTAACTTAAGTTTCTCTCACAGCTATACCTAAAAAAAGCTATTAGGTTGGAAAATCCATTTTAGACCATCTAAGCAAAAGTTAGGGAAGCCCATTGCTATGAAAACCTTCATTAGGTACACTAGGTAAAAATTAGGGCATGACTTGTTAGAGGGAAAACTCCAAAGAGGGCTCTCTAGGCAAAAGTTAAGGTAAAGAAATGAAAACATACCTATAAGAGAAGTGGGCTTCCAAACATGAATTCTAAACTTTGCATCTTAAAGGTATCCAAGCTTCTAATGGGTTTAGTAAGAATAAGATAGAAGGGGTTTCCTCCAGTTCAAATTCAATCTAACACATAAAGAATTTTGTATTCATAGAAAGAACCTCTATAGATTACAATGAGATAACTTGCAAATATACATAAGATTAAACACTCAGACCATTTAAGAGATGTAGGTGTGAGATGACTGATGAACTCTAGAATATACTCTAATGAATTAAGACCATTCCAAGTATAAATTTCTCAACTGCTAAAGGAGATGTACTCAAGGCATATACCACGTTTAAAGGATAGTGGTCTTTAAAAGGTGGTAGTATTATAGGGGCACCTATAGGAATGTCAAAGATCATAATCGTTGTAACTTTCTTAGGAGTTGGGGGCAAGTTCTTAGTTATTGAAGTTGAACACATGAAAAATAGGATCCTAATAATGAGTAGCTATTGATAAGAAGTTGAAATTAATTTTTACTTTCCTTAAGAATATAATAGTAGAGATAAAGGTAAGAATGTCAAAATACCAAGTAGACTTGGAATTTAAAATCTAGAAGAAATAGGTAGTAGAAGGAGAACCCATAATGAGTAATGAAGAACTAAGCAAGGCTAAAGGCTATTTATAGGCCAAATTTATGCATGATCCTATTCTAAAAAGGATTTAGAGTTAAAAACATGCTTAAAGGTCTGCAGTAACCAATTGGATGGAAGATCAACATGAAAGTCTATACGAAGCACCCAGAAGAAGATCTACGTGGAACACCTTAAGGGGTAAGTCTGTGACAAAAAATAGTTCCTCACGAGCCTATATCTCAACTTAGAAAGCAAAAAGTTAACCCTAAGCCTTTCTTTAACAACATAATTAGGAAGATAGGTATTTTAAAAATACAAAAATCTTCTTATCTCGATAGATAAATAATTTATAGGAAATCTTAGAGAGATTCTTATTAGGATCAAATATACAATTATGGTTTAGCATTTGAGAAGTTTAGCATGTAAAAATAATTGTAAAAAGAAATTGTAAATAAGTAATATGAAATATACAAATAAAAGAAATGTATATGTATAAGTTTCAAAGTTTCAAAAGTAGCAATGTACTAAAATTTATATTCAAAATTAACATAGAGATAACTATTAGCAGAGCCAAATTCACTCCTCATCCTCCTCACTCTCAATGTCCTTATCACTAGAGGAGATCACTAACTTCTCAATAAGCTTAAAGGTTTTCACTTTCTTTTGAACTACTCGTAAAGCCTCAACTTGCCTAGCTTTCTCACTCCATAATAAAAAAGGGATCAATGTATTAGTAATCATAGGTGCATTTATGCAAAAATACATAAATGGCACATTTGGTATCTTTAAATAACTTTGTAGGAAACTTACTGAAAGCATGTAAGACTCATCAATCATAGCCATTTAAAAAGCCTTCATGACTCTAGCAGTCTTCTCTATAGGCGCTCTCTTTACCTATTCAAAAAGACAACACAATAAGTGACAAATCAAATAAAAAAATAGATTAAAAGCAAATAAACTTGTGATTTAAGATTTACACATGTAGCATTAACAAGCTCTAAGGATACAAGCTAGTTGTCTTCAATCATTAACCTAACAAACCTAAGCTCCCTGCGTTAATAATAAATATTTTAGCTTAGCTTAAGTACATCTATGAATGTGTCCAATACCTTACCAAACACTAGATTAGGACTAAAAGTTGCATAAAAGCCTTGACCATGCCCTCTGTTGGCTGAAGATAAAGCATGACCACCAAAGGTAGGTACTAACCTAAGCCTAATAGGGAATTAGTTGAACTAGCAATATCCCTCTTCCTCTTCTATAAAAAAGAAGAAAGACCAACCTTAATAGCAGGAGGAGGCACCTGTAAAAAAAACACAATTTAACTAAAAGAGAAATATAAAATGGCTAAAAGTTTGAAGATATACTCATTTGGATGGCCTACTAAAGTAAGGAATCCGAGTTAACAAGTAGAAAAGCCCTAATAGTGTAGTCTTTGCCATCCTAAACAAAGTTAGAGGGCCACATATAGTTGGAAGTCATAGCTCACAAAAACCTCAAGTTCTCGATATACCTTCCAAATAACATCATGTTAAAATGGCTCCAAGGATTGTGTCTAGAGGATGGTTGCATATGGCAACTCAATATTCTCTCATTGAGGTATCGAGAGTATGTCTCGAGAGTAGTTAAAAGTACCCGTTCTTAGGAGAGCTATTAGATGTAATGGAGGTCATTAGAGAGCCCCTTTTGGCCTAAGACCACCAAGCTATGTCAATATGGATAATAACCTAGGTAAGTCAAAAGCAAAGCAAAAAATAAAAAGCTTAAAATGGTAAATTTGATTTTCTAAGACCATTAACAATATCCCAAGCTTGAAAGCTTAGGAATTAGTAGTTGTATATCAAAGAGGGACCATTCTAGGCCACAAAAATTGGTTAAACCCATTTGTCCATCATAAAAAACTAGCTAGGGGTGTAATGCTCATAAGTCAAGGCTCTATGAATAGTACTACTGAGGCACAAAAGTGTTCCTAGAATGACGAGTGACCTTCATAAGGCTCGAGGTAGGGTTACTAGTCATGAAACTTCGAGGGGCCATAAAATGACGAAAATGGCTTATTTTAAAGATTTAGTAGAACCAATAAATTATTTTAAGCTGTAATCTAGTGGGTCTTAAGCTCAGATGGAGTCGGGTTTAGAATGACCCTGGATGTTCCTGAATAGACGTAAAAATGCCATAAACTGAAGGTTAAAAATTCCCCTGATTCCATTGGTGAAAGAATTTTTAAAATTCTGAGGTTGTTTGTAAATTTTCTTAATTTTGGGATTTTGCATGTAAATCGAGGCATTTGGTTAACCACCTTGTCAGCAAAATTTGGCTGTGAAATTTACAAGCCTTTAGATGGGACTAATCAAGGATTTTTAAAACAAATGCACTAATTTTTAGAGTTTTATGTAATTTTTAAAAATTCCCTAAAGTTTATATTGAAATCGAGTTATTTTAGGACACTTAGGTGGCATGTGGCCCTATCTATGCCAACTCACCCACTATATGAGCCTCAAGTTGACACCTAAGTGTCCACTTGGCCACTCACCCCCACCACCCACCCATTTCCCCTTCTTCCTCCTCATTATGTCCTGATGCCATTTCCACTTTGCTTCCTTCATTTTTCCTTCTTCTTGTAGTCTTTTCCCTTGCCAATTACCATAAAAAAATCATTTAATTGTGTTAATAATTGATTTGTGAAGGAGTCAGAAGCCATAGGAGTGTATAAAGGTTAAGAAAATTCAAGTTGTAGCAAGTGTTCATTAAATGGGCTAAAAGGGTAGCTTCTTATGTGTAACTAATTCAACTTTTTTTTTTAATTTATTCCCTAGAGGGCAGCTTCTTATGTGTAAGTAATTCAACTTTTTTTATGGATTTTGAAGGTGAAGTGGCATGAATGGAAGAAAGGAAGAATTGAGGTGTGCTTTAGTTTCCTTCAAGCTTAAAGTAAATAATTCATCCCCTTTTATAGTGAGGTATGTCAATTTAGAGCATTTGATTTATGCCTTGGACATTTCTCATGGCTTGTGTGTGAATATTACATATAGAAATGGTGAAAAACCTAACTAAAGTGTGTGTAATGGGTGGTTTAGGCATGTATTTAGGTTAATCATGTATGGAATACATGATTTGAATGTTGATTTGATGAAAGGAATGCATAGAGGGGCTTAGTCCTCATTTGGCTAAGAGCTTTATGTAAGGGAGAGTGTGTGTATATGGCTTGTTAAGGTGATTTTGACATGATTCATAAGGTATTGGGCATGAGTTAAGCTTGAATTATATATGTATGTGGTGAGAATTGTGAGTATTGATGTGTGGCTTCATTAGGCTAAGAGGTGCCTTAGTGTGTAGGTTAAGTGTACGGCATGTGTGCTTGGCATATTGTATGGAATATGGCTTGTTAATGATGGCATGTTAGGTGTAGGTAAAGTAATTGGTGAATAAAGTTTGTATGTGTGTGTGCACTAAGTGTGGTCGAGGCATGTCTAAGGTGTGTAATGGCCTAGTTTGTATGGCAATGGCATTGTGTGTTTGTAAGCATGCTTATGTGATGTTAAAATGTGTATATGTGTGCTTGAATGTGGTTACAAACATGTGTATGTCAATTTGGGGATAATGGCTGAGAGTTATGCAAGGCTAAAATGGCATAGAAATGAGGTATAATTTGGCATATACTTGTGTGTGGTATACCATGACATATTTGGCAATGTTTAAATGGCATATCCTAAGTAAATATGCATGAGTAATAAGGCAAATTGCATAGCATTATGATATCCTTTAAAGTTAAGAAATGGCATGGAAACTAGTATGGAAATTGGCCTAAAATAATAAGTTAAAAATGGCCTTAAAATGAGCTATTTGTGGCATGAAAATAGTACCCTAATTTAAACTAATTTGGAATGTTTGTGTTATGGAATGGAAGCCACTTTATGGCTATTTGAGATATACTTTTAAGCTTGGCTTTATGCCTATGAAAGTGTCTGATAATGAGTGCAATTAGCACTAAAAATGGCTAGAAAAATTACTTAAATAGGCCAGTGCAAAATAGAAAATGAACTTATAACTGTTCGGTAAAAATGAATTTTGGGACCATATTCAAAATAACTGCTTATCATGTCTAAAATTAAGTCAAAATAATGGACTAGACTAGATTTAATATGCCTTTAATTATTCCTATGAAAATGATTTAAAATGTTGTAGAAAATTGACCCATAATTGTCTGGTAGGGCTAAAAATGACCTATAACTGTCTAAGTCAAAAATTTAGCCATCTAATAAAAATTACAACTATTTTTTTTCAACTTGGAATATTATAAAAAGATGATCAGTAAAGAAATAAACTTAAAATGAAGTCAAGTGACCCATTAGTTAGACACCCACTGAATGGGTTGACTAGTCAACTTAGGGATTAGTAGCTGCTAGACTATCTATTTTTTAGACTAGGCCAGTGCAGTGATTAAGGTTCATAATTGAGCCACTGCACTAGTCTGTAAGGTAGACCCTTATATTACTAGCATTTCTCTTTATATATCAAACTATACAGGTGCAATGGTGAAGGTTCTTAGAGGGGCCATTATACTAGTCTACTGGGTAGACCTAGATGAATAATTTTATCTAATAAGTTGCCATTAGGAGGTTCATAGATTGATCCATATGTATAATTGTTCATTACTTTACCTTTTAGCATGTTCCTATGAACTGATCCCTATGGGTGTATTAGGTCAGTGCAGTGGTCAGGTTTAAAATATGGGCCACTGCACACTATTTCAATGTCCTTTTGGTCCAGTGTCTATAAGTATCATCTACCTAGTCAGGCCTATGAAATGGACTTAAAATAAAGTATAATGAAAATCTAGAATAATTGATAACAATTTGTGATGATACGTTTAATAAATGAACCATAGTGACATTTTGGTAATTTTAAAGTACATATGGCATATCATTTGAATGGCATTAGTCACCTAGCATAACACCCGCACACTACATCTAGACCATGGTATTATGTTTGCTTGTCTATGTTAATATATGTGGCATGTTTAAAATGGTTTAAATTCACCATTGAGTTTTATACTCAACGTACTGGTGTTGTGGTGTATAGGTAGTAAGGATAAGCAGACTAGCCTCAGTGATTGTGCAGTGTAGCAATCTAAGTGTTAAAGGGTAAATAAAGTGTTTTTTTATTTGAGTAGTGGCACTCATGTAAATCTGTAGGTATGGGTAAGCATACTTAGGAGCTGCTATGTCTGTATATAAAACATGGATTTGATGTATATAAATAGGTGTTTGGTTTGGTTAGGATCCTTGATGGTTTTGATAACTGTAGGCCTGATGTCCTATGTGTGTGTGATTATTATATTTGTTTGATGTGTGCTGATGTTGATTGGGGGATTAGAAAGGTTTAGATAGAGGTTGAATGGATTGTTCATCTATAGAAGTGCTTTTAACATGCGAAAAATATTTTAGTACATCACTTGGGTAGCCATTGTGCTGCTTAATTTTTTGTGACTTGTAAAGTGTTTGTAAATAGGTTTCCTAACTTTTTCATACCATATATGAACATGATTAAGGATTAGACTTGGAATAAGCAATACCTAATAGAGTTCTAGAATAGTCCATAAGTGTTAAAGAGTTTACCTCTAGGGAAATTCTAGGATAGGTCACCTGGCGGGAAGTGTATTGCCTACCAAGTTTCTTCAGGAATCCAGTAGGGGGTGTCACAAAGGGTGTTTATCTCACAAAGACAAACCAATAGATACAACTCATAAGCCCAAACCTATAAAGCAAGACAATCAAGTCAAAATTAGTGAAAAAAGCCAAAAGCAAAAAAGTCAAAGTACTTATTAGAGCACCAAAGTTAAAACCTGAATAAATATATGGCCCTTATGAATTTGTATAACCATATCCAACCTTTGGTACATGTAACTAAGGGAGGAGCAGCACTAATCCATTTCATAATTAACCTAATCTTTTTTTTAAATAGAGAAGCATGTTATAGCTAACATTACAATTTCCATTGGCGAACAATGTGGTGCCTAACAAGTACAAAATAAAACACCATGCATACTAGTCAATCTTAAGCTGAGCTTTAGGAATTGACTCAACCCATCTCTTATATATTTTAGTGCATCTAGTACTACTCGATCCTATGGAACAAAGTTAAAAAAGTTCTTAATCTCCTACACTTTTAGCTTCAGATATCTATAACTAGCATCAGAAGGAATTGTGTGCCTAAAGTAGGGGACCTCTGTGATGTAAGCCTAATTAAATACCATGATTGTCAGCTTATTGAAGGGTAAATGAAATAGGTGTATGGTATCCATCCATAAATCTAGGAGGACCCTCAATGCTTGTAAATCTCTCTTGAAATCACCACTAACCAAATGGCTGGTAAAAGTTTGGAAATCAATCGGCTTGATTTGGTCCTTCACATTATAAGGATTACCACGTACCATTATTATAGTCCTAAAAGTGTCCCTTTATACTTTAACCTTGTCTATGATAGAAAAAGTTGAGTATTAGTACATAGCATTATTTATCACTAATATTTTGTTTGAGTCTTACAAGATATCACATAAGTCTACACAGACTATATTTAGAGCCACATCAAATCTATACAAACTAATAAGTATAACACAATAGAAAAGGTCCAAATAGATATCACCTCTACTAGGTCTTCACAGACCACCACATTAGCCCACAAAAATAAATAGAAAGGGGAGAAGCATAAAAAACATAATTAAGCATAGTTCCATATTTCATGTCTACACAAACCATACATAGGCAATAAACAATATTTGTACAAACTAAAACATTAATAATCAAGGAAAAAATAGGCTTACATGGACCAAGCAGCACCCATATCATGTAAAAAGGTTTAGAATTCATCAAATAGATAAAAAAACATAAGGTTTAATTTCTATGACACATTAATGTCTACATTAACCCTTAAGTGATCTTTACAAAGTCCATATGGACATCATAGATACCCCTAGATGTTTTGCATGGACAACCATTACACAACACATCTAGAATAGAATTTCAAACATAGAGAAGTTTTTAAAAACTATCCTAAACCTAGGTTCTGCATGGACCAAATAAGTTTTAAGCCCTAAGGTCTACATAGACTTCCTATATCTTACTAATTTAGTTTGCATAAACTTGTCGACTTAAAATCAAATAAATGCAACTCAAAGTCAAAAATCCATTTAAGGAGCAAAAATAAAGCAAAAAAAAAAGGGAATTCAACTTAAGGGTAGGCCTTAGAGCACTCATGTCAGTCTAATTTGGCTAAGATTGATGTTGGGTAACCAAAATGCATACCATTAACTGGAGATATCATCTTTGGTCTATTTATCATGACAAAATTGATGAAGCCTTTAGGGGTAGGCATGTTTCTATTAGAATCAAGCTCTAAATAATTAGGAAGTGTTATGTTCATCAGTGGCAATAGAAGCAGTAAAGGTGGCACATTGTTACAAATTGAGGCAACGAGCTCCTATCGGAGTTAGTCAAAATGATATCTTAATTGTCAGCCATAATGTGGTGGTTCATTAAAACAACAAAAAGGAAATTGGAAATAAAGGAAAAGGATAGGTGTAACGCCTATAAATCGAAGTTTCATGAATAGTACCTTTAGGGCTTAAATAGTGTTCCTGTAAAGTCGAGACACATTTGTAACACTAAAGAAGGTACTAGTCATAAAACTTTAATAGGCCAAAAAATGTGTAAAATGAAATAATTTAAAAATTTAGCTGAACTAATAATTCATTTTAGGCAGTAATGTAATGCCCAAAAAGTCATCGTTGGGTGAACAGTAACCTCGAGCTTGATATAGTGAGATTCAGGGTATTGAAGGGCCACTTAGTAGCTGAAAGTGGTTTTGGGTCAACCAAACTTTGACAAAAGTGATGAAAAGAATGAATTAAAAAATTTTAGCAGATCCAATAAATCATTTTGAGCTGAGAATTGATGAATAGTGACCTTAATTGGGGTTGTGCCGTGATAGCTCCGGGATGTGCCCGAATGGACCCAAAAATATCATACCCAACAGCTCAAAAATTTCAATGAGTCAATTGGAAAAGGAATTTTAATATTTTGAGATCGTTTGATTTATTTTTAAAAATTTTTGAATTGTGCGAGTGAGTAGTAACCTTAGCTCCCAAAGGTGTTTTAGGTTGAAATTTTATAGGACCCTTAGTGAATATAATCGAGGCTTTTTGGAACTAGAATGATGATTTTTGGATGCCTAGAGGAATTATTATGAATTTTCAATTTTAAAACAAAATAGAATTAATTTAGACCATCTGATCGACAAGTGGTGCAATTGTGGCCATCCACTTTGATTATACACCTAAAGAGACTTGTGTGCATATGTATGGTATGAAAAGAAGCCATCCTCCTCCATCCATAAAAATGGCTAATGCCATTTTTAGCCATGCATACATCTATTTTTCACTTTTTTTTTCTCTTTTCCCATCCCAAAATTATATAGTTTTGAACCTCTATGATGCCCTGAAGCTTTTCCAACTAATAAAATGGGAAAATGTTGTTTAGATATAAAGTTGTGAGCACTTGGTGAATAGATCCTTTTTTATGAGTAAGTGATTCTTTTCAAGATTTCTTATTTTTCATTGGGAGTTTAGGAGGTGTAGATGTTATCCTTAAAGAGAGACTTTAATTTGGAGTTATGTATACTTTTGTAGGAATTTCCAAAGATGGAACCCTAATATGAAAGTTTGAGAAATGGTGGACAAAGGTGGAGGAAGATGGATTCAATGGTTTTGGAGTGGCTTTGACATGATCGAGAGCCCATTGTAAGTGAATTTAACTGAAACATACCTTGTATGTTAGGACGATATAGAATTAAAGCTTTACGTAAGTGTATAAAAGTTGTGTTTGCATGGGTATTTATATGGGTATGTAAGTGAAATGCATGCTAGGATGTGTAAATTAAGGATATAGGATGCTATGGATGTGAATTGGATGTGTAGGTATGTGGTAAAGAAGAACAATGTGTATGTCATGTATACCATGGTGTGGATGTCAATGTATTGCATAAAGGCAAGGAATGTTAGGATGGTAGCATGATGGGTAACATGTGAGTGACATGGAATTAATAAAAAAATGTATGGGCAGGTGAAAAGAATTAATAAAGCATGAGGTAGTGATGATGTATCTAAGGTGAATGTATATGGATATGGCATATGATAATTAAAGTGAAAGATATTGGATAAATAGATATGAATTTATTTAAGTTAGGTTGTTTAAGATTTTAGGTTTTAGATGATGGAGAAAGATGTTAAGATAAGTAAAATGTTAAATGGTGTAGACTAATTTAAGATAAAATGGGTTGAGGTAAAAGGAAAATGAAATGGGCTAGGAGGTTAGAGAGAGAGTTACCAAATAAATAGTAACTCTTGTGTAAAAAGGACCTATAATTGTCTAAGAAATTACGATGACCCATAACTATTGGAAAATATGACTAGATGAACTAAATTAATATCTATGTCTTATTAACTTAGAAATGACTAGAACAAATATTTGGTAAAAAGGAAGAGTTGTTAGCTGAGTTAAATTAGAACTAGAATTAGCAAGAGAGCCACAAAATTCTTAAAATGCTGAAGGAATAAATTATAAGATAAGGTAACAAATTATTAATACATAAATAATGTATGGATAGAATCTAAGAAATTTAAAAATGGAGATTTTGTCGACCTCAGGACAAAAAAAGAGATTGTAATTAATAGAGAGCTAAAGATAATTGTAAGGTGTAATCCTTATAAAGAATCCCATAAAGTATATTGAGCAAAATAGTAGCTAGTGTAAGAAATAAATATTATTATATATATAGTAACAATGAGAGTAAATTACTAATAATGAGAGTAAATTACTAAAACTGGGAATCAAGTTATGGTAATGTAATGCAAGGAATAAGTAACATAAAAATCCATAAATTATAATGTTCTCCGATAGATGGAAGTGAGGTAGAATGAACATAAGTTAGCAGAAGAGAGAACCTAAACCATATGCAAAAGGAGATAAAAGACAATCAAATGACATTAATGAAAGGGACAAAACTTGAGTTGAGAATATGATAACTTGATGAAACCAGAAGGATGTTAACTAGAATTTGATAGATAAATAAAGCAAGATGATCAATAAAAGAATATGATTTATTATGGACAATCTAGATAATAAACCTAATGGCTATGAAAGATAATTTAAAGAAAATGTGGGATTACTGGTTACTTATACACTGGATTGGTTGATCAGTTAACTAGGGATTAGTAGCTACTAGAGGTTGAGTCTGTATGGATTTTAGCCTATGTATGATAGGTGTAGCCGCTGAGTTTTGATTTGAGCCTATACGCTCTAGGTATTGGGAGGCCCATAGCTGATCCTTGCTACCCACTTGTGAATATTCGAAGGTCCCATAGGGCTAATCCCTATTATCTATCAACTCTATTTTTATGGTGATGATATTGGGATATTAAGAGGTCCCACATGCCTAATCTCTGCTATCCCCTTTCCAATATTGGGAGGTTCTTAAAAATTGATCCCAACTATCAGGTGAAGTGTTAGTACAGACACTAAGGTCCAAAATGTGGGTCACTATACCACTTCATCTTTTGTTCGGTTCTTGGACTGGTTAGGTGCTGCTACTGAGGCCCAAAATGGCAGCCACTACACATTGTGATTCCCATTATCCAATGGTTAGGAGTTCTTTCTAGACATTGGGGGTATAAATGATTAATTAAAGAACTTGAATAGATTTGAAAGATATTACTAAAAGAACTGATGGTTTAATTGTTATGACTAAGATAACCTAGGATTAAATACATTGAGAACAAGAGGTAAATCTATGAAAAGGAGATTGAATAAACCTATGTAATCTTAGTGAGACTCTTAATATAAGTAAAAGACTAATGAAATGGTGATATAATAGGAAAAAATGCACGAAGAAATAAGCTATAGAAGGAATTAACTAATTTAAGTAAAGCAAACAAGAACCTATACATATATACATAATGAATAGAACTTAATGATAAAGTTTAAACAGGGAATAGAAAAAATTAATGGCAAAGCTATGGAAGTCATGTAACTTAGGCATGGTAAGAGTAATGAGAATGGAGTAATGAAAGTATGGATCACAATTAGGTAGTAATGAAATGATAAGGAAAGATGTAATAGTATCAGCAACTCTAGGTTAAGAGTTTAGTTGATGTAATGTAAAATGGTTAATAAACAATCATAGTAAGAAGCCTTAATAGAGAGGATTGAAAGTAATAAGCAAGATGATGCTAGGAGATTGTTGTGTGCATGTGTGTATTTGTGATACATGGTATGTTTGGTTAAATTCACCACTGAATACATACTCAGCTATCGGGTATTCGATGCGCAGGTGGTAGATTTGGAAGATATGATGAGGATGACCTACAGTGCTATCAATGACTGCGTTGGTATGATATTGTCTTATTAAATTGTGAAGTTAAGCAGATAGAGGAACTCGTGCATGTTACTATAGGTAGATAAGTGATACGATAACTAGTTAGCTAGCATGATTTTAGCCTATAAGTGTGTGAAACGAGCTTCTAGCTATAATCATAGCATAGACTAATAGTTGACAGTAAGATCAGGTATATGAATGTCAGATACCTGAGAGGTTCAACACAGACCATTAGAAATTTTAAATAAAATTTCCTTACTGAATAAGAGGAGCCTAAGTAATAGTTAAATGAAAGGCCCCTAGGGAAATCTAAGGATGGGTGACCTCATGGGAAGTAGCACACTTTGTCTATTTTCTTTAAGAATAGGCAGGGGGTGTTACACTCTAATTGTCCATTTATCTTTGGGTGAAAGGTATTACTAAAAGTCAAGCAGATACCCAGGACCTCTTGTAACTTTTTTTAAAATTTGAAAGTGAAACATGGATCTCGATTAGAGATGATAGCCATAGGTATTTTATGTAATCGCACAATCTCATCTTTATACAATGGAGCCAATCTATCTAAGGAATAATCCATTATGACTAGAATGAAGTGGCCTGTCTTTGTCAATCTATGCATAATCACCTATACTGCATCATATTTATTCCTTGTTCATGGCAAACCCATCACAAAATCAAGAGTAACTTTTCCCATTTCCATTATGGAATTGCTATAGGTTGTAGTTATCCAAAAGGAACTTGATGCTCAGCTTTCAATTGCTGACAAATCAAACATAAAGACATATATTCTACCATATCTCATTCCATCCCTTGCCACCAATAATAAGGCTTTAAATTAAGGTACATCTTTGTACTTCCTAGGTGATAACATAAGGAGCCTTATGTGTTTCACTTAAAATCTGTGTCTTCAGTTCATCTATTTTAGGTATACATAATATGTCATTATATTAGAAATAAACATCTTCTCTAAACTCAATGTCCGTGGTCTTCCTTTCTTTGACTTTACCTATCATCTGCACCAGCTGTGCATCTCAAGTCTATGCTTCTTTCACTTGTTGCTTGAAATCAAGTTTCACTAGTAACTTTGTTATGATTACATCACCTTCAGTGTACTACATCTAAGCATCCATAGCTCTTATAGTAGCTATGAACTTCTAACTCAAAACATCCACTGCCATATTAGCTTTTCCTAGATGGTAGTCAATCAAATAGTCATATTCTTTTATCAACTCCATCCTACATCATTGCCTTAAATTAAGTTCTTTTTGTGTGGGAAGGTATTTCAAACTTTTATGATTAGTGTAAATATAACACCTTTCACCATATAAGTAATGCCTTCACACTTTCAATGCAAATACAATCATAGCTAGGTCTAGGTTTTGTGTGAGGTAATTCTTTTCATGTTGTTTTAACTCCCTTGAAGCATAAGTAATCACCTTACCTTCCTACATCAATACACATCCAAGTCCATTATTTAACATATCAATATAAATCACAAAATCTTTCCCCAATTTAGTTTGAGTAAGAATAATGGCTTTGGTTAACATCACTTTTAGTTAATCAAAGCTCACTTGGTATTTATCATCCCATATGAATTTCACATCTTTCCTTAACCTAGTCAACGGAACTGCAACATTGAGAAGCCATTTGCAAATCTCCTATAGTACCCATCCAATCTTAGGAAACTCCAAATTTCATTCACATTCCTAAAAGGATTCCATTCTAACATAGCTTTAACTTTACTTGGGTTAACCTTGATACCCTCTACTAATGCAATGTGACCTAAAACGGCTACCTCATTTAACCAAAATTCACACTTGCTCAACTTAGCATATAACTATTTCTCTCTCAAAGTCAACAACACTATTATCAAGTGTTGTTCATGTTCCTCTCGGCTCTAAGAGTATATT
>CANXYI011745312.1:0-11562 GCA_948208565.1 Hura crepitans
TTTGAGTGAAATTTAATTTTATTAATAATATATTATAAAATAAAATTTTAAACATATATAGTTCATTAATTATTTACATTAATATTTTTATAATTTAATATATTAAAATTTTAATTCTGCGATGGAAATTCCGTCGCGAAATCCGTCGCAGATAATATTAATTGCAATTTTATTTTGGAAATAAAATTTGCGAAAAATCCGTCGCAGATAATATTTTATTTTGAAAAAAGTCCGTCGCAAATAATATTCATTGCAATTTGCGACGGAAATATTGGCGCCATAATTCGCGACGGATTTTTTTTTTCCGTCGCAGTTTTTTTTTTAAAATTGAAAAAAAAATTCACGACGGAACGAAAATTCCATCGCCGATCCGTCGCAATATTTTTTTTTTGTAGTGCGCTAGCGTGATGAACAATTTTCTCAATAGCGCTATACTATAATTGAATTTAATATGACTAAAATATAAAAATTTTAAAACAATCCTGCTAAACAGAGATATAATGTGACTAAAATGAAAAAAAAAATCACGATTCTCTCAATGGCTCTATACTACAATTGGATTTAATATGATTAAATGCAAATGTGATTAAAATGAAAATAAAAAAATTAATAAAAAAAATTTAGTATATAAATTCAACGTGAAAAAATTAAAAATTCGGAGCCTTACAAATATGTGTTTGCCTTCAGTTTATTTTCTGTACAATTATCATCATTTCTCTCCAACCAAACAAACTTTAGAAAAATAAACATAGATAACTTTAAAAGAGAATAAATCATCTGTTTATTAGTGTGGGATACAAATAAAGCTCAAAACATATTCAATCCCCTAAATTTGATAACGAAAATCATTTTAAGTTCCGTTCTAACTTGTTCAAATTACCTTATTTACTAAACTTAAATCATCTAAACAATAAATTTTTTTTGCTAATGATCAGGGTCGAGTTTGAACTAAGTTTTCATATTTTATGGATTTAGCTAAGTGCTTTTCAATTCCAACCATAAATTATAGATTACAAATAGTATGTTTAGAGACTTTTATAAAAAAAATTAGAAAGATCATTATGAAAATAAGTTAATTATATGCATTTTGATTAATTTAAAAAATTAATTATAAAATACTTTCTTACGACTTTTTCCGACTGAAAAATTATAAGATACTTTCTTTTCTATTCTTGTTTTTTCAAAAGAAGAATTATAAGATACCTGGCAGGCGTTTTAATCACCGGAAATACTAAAAAAGGTATGATTATTACATTAAAAAATTTATATACAGCCAAAAATAATGTCCCATGGTAGGTTTTTTTTAAAAAAAATTCATTAAATTAAAAAAAATTATCCTAAAAAATAAAAATCCAAAAAATAAAATCTCTCCACGCACTTGCGCGTGTACCCCAAATTATGACCGCCACAGAATTACAGAAAAGGGATAATTAAAAATCGAAAGGCCATTAAAGAAAAGGAAAAGGTGATCGTATTTTTTGCAAGCGGCGTAACTGATGACTCACCTGATTCGGTACTGATGAATCTAAACGCCTTTATAAAAGGAATGATGTATATCAGACTCTTTCACTTCTCAGTCCTCACGGTACGTCTTTTCTGCCAGCTTTATCGGCGGCGAAAAATGGGGAGAAGTAAGGTGATGCTGAAGCGAATCGAGGAGAAAAACAGCCGGCATGTGACCTTCTCTAAGAGAAAAGCCGGATTGTTGAAGAAAGCAAGGGAGTTATCGGTGCTCTGCGACGTTGAGATCGCCGTCATTATCTTCTCCGGTAAAGGCAAGCTTTTTGAGTTCTCCAGTGAAGGCAGGTACGCCATATGTTTTTCTCTTCTCTTATGCTATTTACGCTGTTTGAATGTTAATTATGTGCTTCTCTTTTATGTCCGTATGGTTTGAATTCAAATATTTTATGTTTTAGATGTTTGAATTAGCTTGAGCTTGGTATCGTACCTAAAGGACGCATTAGCTGGTGAAGTGATGAATGAAAGTATTGTCAAATCCTGGTTACTTGCTCGCGTTTAGGTTTATACTACAAAGTCGGATTTTAGGAAATTGATTTGATACATTAGAGTTGAAAATATAAAATTCATTTAAAAATAAATTTTATATAAAATTCATTTATAAATAAATTTTTATGTTTAAAATATAAAAATTAAAAATATATATTTAAATTAAATTTTATATATTCTAAATTGAAATAAATTTAAAGCTAAAATTCATTTAATATTATTTTTTAAAATATTTTTAACATTAAAATGTTATAAAAATAGATAAAATTATAATCTAACAAATCTTTAGATTAAATAAATATTTTAATAAAATATTATAAATTTAAAATTTATTATTAATAATGAATAGGAATCGAGTATAAGAAGCTAAAAAAATTTAATTTGCAAGAATATAATATTATTTTAGAGTATTCGATTTCTAAATCTAAGTCGGATTTTAATAAAAAGAAAATTTATCAAAATTGACCTATTTGATCTAATAAAGAAGTGGGAAAGAGAGAATAATACTATGGAAATAAGATAAAGGCGAGCGAGCAAAATATGTGGGGTGAAGAGAAATAAGAGAAGAAAAAGGATGAGTATTTTTATCTTCAAAATAATTTTGTGAGTTTTATGAAATTCATTTACAAATTTTATATTTTTTTAATTAAATTTATTATATTAAATTTCATAGAATTAAATTTTAAAAATTAAAATTAATTTATTTTATATTTAAAATAAAAATTTAGAATTATAATGAATTCTAAATTTTGTGAAATTATTTTATTTTAAACATACTGTAGAAGCTTCGTTTTGGTGTCAGATAAGGACTTTCCATCCAAAACGTCACTGTAGCAACTCAGCTATTTGTTCAGCGAAGAAAACCCTACTTTTCCTTTTCGGGTGCTTTTGTTATAAGCAGCAAACTATGTAGTATTTACATATATGCTTTCTGGGGACAGTGCTCATCTCGAGTGCTTGCAATGGTTTCTTCGAGATTCAAAGCTACAAGGCATATATTCTCGTTGTTGTTGATGCTACAAAGCAAACGCTATAATGCCCAACTACCCCGTTTCTTTCTCAGTTCCTATTAGGAAACCTTCTCTAGTTGCTAAAGAGTTTGAGTTGTCCATTTTCTACAAGTTGTGATGACTCGACGGTTACCAGTCATTCTGAACTATACCATACGTCTCATTTTGGGACTATGTCATATATGTAGTGTTGGATACGTTCAACTCGTTGATTTTTATGTACGTTCAAATCGCAAATTGTTTTTATGCAAATATGCTAAAAAATTATGTATTTTAAAGCCTGCAAATATTATTAAAAATTCAACTCCATTTTGTAGACATTTACAGATAAAAAATTTTTAATTTATATTTTATATTTTTTCTTTAATTAATACCAAATATCACTTAGAAAAATTATTTCTAACATTTTCATGAATATTTGATGGAACTTTATTTTTATTCGTATATTTTATATCACTCATACAATAGCAAAGGAAGGAAGCTGAGGCATAGCGCGAGCTCAGTAGCCAATTTCAAGCCTACTTGTTAAAAAAAAAAAAAAGCTTTCAACGAATTCGGGCAAATCTAAATTTATAACTAAAATTTCGTATTCATAATTCGTCGCAGAAATTCAATTATGTAAGAAATTAGGAAAAATTATATGGAATACAATTTTCCCATTACCTTTTTCGTGAAATGCTAATTTTTAAATTTCTAATATCAAAAATCCCACCATAGCAACCCAAGGGCACACACGTTCTTCATTTTTTGATATTACTTTGGCTACTGTCCCGTGGTTCTTTTATTTTTTAATGATTAAATTTTTTTCTTTTTTTTAAGGATTATTTTTTTTATAAGATTTAGGATTTTGAATTTAAAAATTTAGGGTTTAGAATTTTAGCATTTAAGATTTAGGGTTTATGATTTTAGGATTATAGTTTAGAATTTTAGAATTTAGAATTTTAGAATTTAGGATTTTAAGGTTTAGGGTTTAGAATTAAGGATTTAATGTTTAAAATTTTATAATTTATGATTTAAGATTTATGATTTAAAATTTTAGGATTATTGTTTAAAATTTAGGATTTAGAATTTTAGGATTCAAGATTTTAGGGTTTAGGATTTGGAGTTTAAAATTTTAGGATTGAGAGTTTTTTTTATATGAAATAAAAAATTTATAATTTATTAAAAGAAAAATAAATAAAAATAATATATATAAAATTCAGAATTTTAAAAAGCGATATATTTGATATAAGATTATAAATAATAAAAATTATTTTACATTTTTTATATATTTTGTAAAAAACCCAAAAAATTATCCATGACGAATTTTGTCCGTCATAAATTTGTCGTGATGGATCTTGTCCAAATGGATTAAGAAATTGCCATCGTAAATTATTTTTTTTATGCCTATTGTGATCTTTCTAATTTTTAAATTGTGATGAAAATTTAGTCGCATTTTTAAATCAATTTTTTAAAAAAAAAAATCTGCAACAGTCGATCAGTTAGTGATCTGTTGCTGATTTTTTTTAAATTTAAAAAAAAATAAACCATAAAAATTATCCGTGTCCAAAAAATTACGAATAATCTATTGATATTAATCAATAAATTATATGAAATAAAATGTAGCAATTATACTAGACTAAAACATTGCTAAATAAAAAAAAAAATTTACCACAACTCAATCAAACAAAATAGGCATCAACATAAGCCAAAATCATAATAATTATTAGATATAGACAATCAATAGGTGACTGCATTTATCAAACATTAACACACGGCAGTTTCAATCGAAGGTTAGATTATTAACCAATTAACCATTACACATTCATTTATTAAATAAAGGAACAAAAATTTTATGCATAAAGAATCAACAGATGCTATCATGATTACCTTTGTCCTCATGCTCTAGAGAATCAAGAAAAGATTTCTGAATCAGAGGGTGGAAACGGAGAGCCAGGATAATTTACTTAAAGCGCCTAAATCTGCAAAAGAAAAAATATATCTCGTTTAATCAGAAACTCTAAACAAATAGGATATATGAAAAACACTAGAGATTCCAAAATTAGTTAGCTATAATGCCAAGTGTCAAGCATTAGCAGCAGTGTAGAACTTTCCATAAGAACAAACGAAACCTTCTGTAGTCGTGCATAATATATTAGTTCTTGAATTTTTATTGTCTCCATCCATGAGGGCAATTTGCAAATTCACTCAGAAAATAAGCAAAATCATCAAACTAATGCAATTCTGATAACATGTTAAGAAAATGGGATGAAAATATAACCTTAAACTAAGCAGGCTAGAGGAAAAGGATTGAGAATGAATAAACTAAGATTCTGAGAACATTGAGTTGAATCAGGAAGCATTTAGGAATTAATCTCAAACAATTTACGATGTTGGGATGGCGAGCATGCAGAACTTCGATACTTGATCATTTTAATGATATTAATGACATAACATTTCAACTTTAGCTGGCACTTGATTTTGTTTTACAAACACATCAAACAAACTAGCTAAGAATGCAGTTCCCTTTCTTTGCCTATCATCACTTTAATATTGGATGCTGTTTTTTCTATTTTATGAGCTTCATGTATTTTCCTGAGAATGTTTTGCTCAGACCATTTGAACAAAGGTTCCTTTTTTATTTTTTTTCTCCTTATATTCCTATTTGGAGTATTATAAGTATCCTTATTAAGCATTTTCGAAGATCTGTATGTAAAGTAATAACTAAGTGATATATTATCAATGAGTACTATTTCATTCCAACGATTAGTACGTATTATAATTACGTATTTTCAGTTTATGAATAAGAAATAATAATTTCATTTCTAATAATAAAGGAAATCGAAGACCAGTCATACTACCTCATTTTTGGGCTATTGATTGTTGATCAATGACTTAATAGAGATAGAAGTCAATTAATCAAATTATTAATAATACGAAAGGCTCTAACAGTAAAGATTGATTTAAGTCCAAAAGTAATAATTTCAAATTATTTATTAAAAAATATACTATTTTGCTCTTAATATTTGTTTGGAAATTATATTTTGCCCTTCAAATTATTTTTTGAAACAAATGCCCTTGCAGCCATTTTAAATAATGTTAAAATGACTATAGTTATTGAAATAGGTGTAAAATTACCTTCACAATTGTTGAAAAGAGTAAAAATGCCCCAATTCTCCAACACTTATAGGACCATCGTAGCCTGCTTTCAATGACTATATGAGCATTTTGACTCCAAAACTAACTTGAGCAGCAAAATAGAGCTCCTAAACAAACATTAGAAATAGAATAATACATTTTTCCTTAATTGTTTTAGCAAACTACATTTGTTAAACTAGCAAAGAAGGTTGGGGTAGAATAAATGAATTCTATAAATTCAATGAATTGAACCAATGAACTTTAACCTAATAACATACATAGCAAGGCTGAATAAGCCAAAAGGATTAAGGAACGCAAATGTCCAATACGCAAGGGCATAAGGCCGAATAAAATAAAAGCCACAGATCACAAGTCATAATAAGATCCTAAAAAAATCTCAAGCAAGCATAAAAGAGTAAAAAGCCAAACATGCAAACAAATGATAAAATATCAAATAAATCAATAAAAAATAAACATGTAAACAAAAAAAAAAAAAGAAAATAGAAATCATATTTATGCTTTTTTGTGGGCTATTTTTTAAATATTTTGAGCCTTAACCCAAAGTTGATGGTTTATTAGTGTAAAGCAGGTTTAATTTTCCTTCTCCAAGCATGCAGCAAAAATGTTGAGCGAAAAGAAATTAAAGTATTTTTAGGATTAAGTCAAGGTTGATGATTTTTTGTTCTATGAGTAGACTTATGCATTCAAATTCTTCCTTCTTTAGGCTTGCAGCCAAATACGAAAGAAATCAACTAAAACTAACCTCAGAAAACAAAGTAGATGTCTCATCTTAAGCATATTGAAATCATATAATCTAGAATACAATGAAAAGAAAAAAAAAAAGGAGGTTAAGGCAGTATATTAACTTAACTCCATAGAGGTTATGCTTTCATTTTTTGCCACCCATATTTTGCTATAATGTATAAAAGGAAAAAAAGGGTAAAAAGGGAATTCTGAGTAGTTAGTTAGTATTTATACTTGTTTTATTGGCTTTATTTTCTGCAGCTGTTACACATGCCCTCTTAGCAACATGTACAATTCATTCCATTCTTGCTATATATAATAGATCCTTTCACGAGGGACCACAAGTTTTATGAATACAGAAAATCTATTCTCTCTCTTCTAATTCTCTATTCTTTACTCTTCTAATATGTTCTCTTTCCCCATTCTTCTAAACTGTAACAAACCTAAAACCTTGTTAGGAAATTCCTAACTACTAATACTAGAGCCAGTGCTCCTCGGCTGTTCTATTTTTTCGATCACGGCTAAAACCAATCTACTAAAAAAATTCATCGAGGACCTCAAAGAACAATTTCGGTCCTTCACAACCACATTCGATGAGCAATGGGAGACAATATTTAGATTCCTGGAATCCAAGTTCCATGAACTTCAAGCTAAGTAGAACACCCTACATTGCAACGTTGTTGCAGGAGCAAACTTCACTGCTCACGGAGCTTCACAGGAGACCTAGCGCTCTATAGCTCAGTTGGCTCAGCTCCTTCAGAGTCAAAATACTAGTCATCTACCACCCGTCTCTTTTTCTTCCTCTAGCTCACGAGGTAAGGACATTTTACTTACTTCTGATAGCAACTCTAGATTATATAAGGGACTGTTACCCAATCCTTATGAGTGGGACAATGTAGATTTAGTCAATCAGGGATGATCAAAACTTTAGAGATTCCTTCCAAAGTGTGATTTACCCACCTTTAAAGGAGTGGGTGTTCAATCATGACTAAGCAAATGCCGTAAGTACTTTACCATTTATGAGGTTGTTGCTAATAAACAAGTAGATTTAGCCAGTCTATACTTGATGGTAAGTGGAGTCATGGTTTTTGAATTGAAGTAGAGATAAAGGAGAGATTGCTTGGGAAGAATTCTCTCAGGTTATTTCTAAAAGGTTTTATGATAGTGTTGAAAGAGATACTATTGAGGAGATGATTAAACTCAAACAAGTAGGGACTGTAACTGAATATTTTGATACATTTGAGATGCTGAAGGTTGAAATGGAGAGAATGTACCCTAACCAACTCAAATCATTATTTATTTCTTGCTTCCTTGGGGGTCTTAAGGATGAGATTCAATCTCTAGTTAAAATGTTTAAACCACCAAACTTATACACCGCTATAGAACAACCCAAGTTATAGAAGACACACCTAAAAGTTTTAAAAATCAAACCTACTTTCAAATCTAACCTTTATGCTAAACCCTAGTCTCCATCCTTTTTTACCACTAATAAATCTTCGTTTGCTACAAACTAGCCTCTTACAATCCCAAACCAAACACCAATGTGCTCCTAAAATTAAAGCTCCTATTCCCTCTAACTTCATTTTTCCTAAACCTCCTAACACTAACTTTAGAAAATTGGGGGCTTGTTACAAGTGTGGGGACAAGTACTTCACAAGGCATCAATATGCTAATTCAAAAAATTGTTGGTGATGCAATCTACTGATGAACAAGACATGGATGAAGGAGATTGGCCTAATGAAGAAGATAGTGACTATTTCGAAACTGTTGGGCCGAAATAACATATAGGAGTTTCTTTAAATGTAGTTGAAAAGGAACTTAGCAATGATACTATTAAACTGAAAGGACAGTTAAATGGTCAGTCTATAATGATTCTCATAAACAATGAAAGCACTTATAGTTTTGTGGATTCTAGGATCTCTAAAACCCTTATACTTCCAGTTGTTTAGCTCTCTTCAGTTATGGTGATAGTTGTTGATGGACAAAGGATTACTATAACAGATAAATGTGATTGGTTAAAATGGTCCATGCAAGGTAGTAAATTTCTATTTGGCATGAGAGTGTTAGAGCTTGGGGATTATGATATGATATTGGGTGTGGACTAGATGAAGTGTCATTCCCTTATAACTTTTGATTTTTCTGCTAACAAATTGACCACTCATAAGGAAGATAAGCTATTAGAACTAAAAACATTGGAGGAACATATTACCTTTAAGATGCTGTATGCAAAGTCATTGGGTAAAGTGGTTAACAGAGGATAGAAAAAAATTACTTGTAGGTTATTTCTCTTACAAGTTTTGACCCTCTCCTTTTACCATGACCACTATAAATGCCAACCAACATTCTTCACCTATTCAAAAAGTACTTCACTAATATGACCACATCTTCCAAAATCCCACCTAACTTTCCCTAACCAGAAAGCATGACCATGCAATCCTTTTAAAAGCTCACACGAAACCAAAAAATAGAAATTGAAGCGTCAGTGTTTTTCTTCCCCTATTCTTTTAGTAAAGAAGAAAGATGGGACATGGAGATTTGTGTTGATTATAGGGAAGCTAAACAAGGCTATAATCAAAGATAAATTTTCCATACTTATTATAGAAGACTTGCTGGATGAGCTTCATAGTGTAACTATTTTTTTCTAGAGTAGATTTTAGGTTTGGTTATCTTCAGATCAGAATAAAGGTGGAAGACATTCCTAAGACTACTTTTTGCACTTACTATGAATTTAGGGTGATGCTATGTGGGCTCACTAATGCCCTAGCCTCTTTTCAGTCTTTGATGAATGACGTATTCCAGCCATTCCTAAGAAAGTTTGTGTTGGTGTTTTTTTATGACATCCTTATCTATAGTCCCTCCTATGAGCAACACTTGGAACACTTAAAGGTTTCGGGTGCTCACACATCATCAGCTTTTTGCAAAGGCTTCTAAGTGTGAATTTGGGAGAGGTTCTATAAACTATTTGGGGCATGTAATTTCAAATGTAGGAGTGTCTACTGATTCTAGCAAAGTGAAGGCCATGTTGACTTAGCCTATTCTTACCACGCTTAAAGGATTGAAGGGTTTTCTTAGGCTCACGGGCTATTATAGAGGATTCATTACAGAGTATGGGGTCCTGGCTAAACCCTTGATAGATCTCTTAAGAAAGGATCAGTTTCTGTGGAGCCCTAATGTCCAGAAGGGTTTTGATCATTTGGAGACTTGTATGACATAATCTCCAATTCTTACTCTCCTTAATTTTCTCAACCTTTTGTGTTAGAATGTGATGCGAGTAGTTGTAGGTTGGGTTCTTATGCAAAGGGGCATGCCTATTACGTTCATTTCCAAGCATTTGAGTCCTAAGAATCAGCAAGCCTTGGCTTATGAGAAAGAGCTGATGGCTATAATGCTGGCAATGTCCAAGTAGAGGTCTTGATGTGTGAATTAGAATTGTATTCTAATAAGGAATTATAGTCAGATTAAGTTTATTGTATTTATTATTTAGGACTCCTAGAATTATATATATACTCCATAGATCTTGTAAGATAAGCAGAAATAATATGACAATTCATATTTCTCAAATTCTATTCATGCTTAGCTTTTTAATTCTTATTGATTCTATCTTAAGGGAGACTAATGTGTAGGGGGAGAAAATTGGGCGTTTAGACAAACTCGACTTGAAAAGGTGCTCAACAAGAAATTGAGAAAGCGTGGAAGAAGGCATTGTGCAACATATTTCATGCCAAGAATCATTTTCTTTCTTTGGTGAGTTATCTTTTGATGATTTAGATCAACCCATTTCTCAAAGAAAAGGTATTAGGGCCTGTACTAAACATCCCATTTCTAATTTTGTTTCTTATGACTCACTATTTCCCACCTATAGAGCTTTTTCTTTGTTCATTTTGTTTGTGTCTATTCCATAGGATTAGATGGAAACAATCAAAGATCCCAAATGGAAAGATGCAATGATTGAAGAAATGAAAGCTCTGGCAAAAATCGGGACTTGGGAGCTTAGCATTTTACCACCTGGAAAGAAACTGGTAGGGTGTAAATGGGTATTTGCAGTGAAAGACAAAGCTGATGGGTCCGTTGAAAGGTTCAAGGCTAGATTGATGGCAAAAGGATTCACTCAAATCTATGGGGTTGATTATTAGGAAATTTTACTCCAGTGGCAAAAATGAACACAATAAAAATCTTGCTATCATGTGTAACCAATTTTGGCTGGGACTTATAGCAATTTAATGTAAAAGATGTATTTCTACATGGAGATCTAGAAGATGTGTATATGGAAATCCCTCCTAGTTTTGAGAGTGAAAAGACACAAGGTAAAGTATGTCAACTGAAGAAAGCCTTGTATGGGTTGAAACAATCTCCTAGGGCTTGGTTTAACAAATTCATCAAAACCATGATTCTTTTTAGTTATGAATAGAGTAATGCAGATCATACTCTTTTCATCAAACACAACAAAGGAAAAATCACTATTCTTATTATCTATGTTAATAATATAGTGATGACAGGGGATGTGTTGTGGTCCCATGTTTAGGATCGAAATATCAAGCTCATCAAAGGGAGCTTGTACCTTAGGACTCGTTAGAGAGAGAACCCGATTTCTTAGAATTTCTGTTTAATTTTCTGCTTATTTTATTAATTAAATTCAGCTCTTTAAATAGAGGTTATAAGGTTAGTAAAATAGGAATTCTTTTCT